>PVJX010024541.1:0-27943 GCA_004027295.1 Dolichotis patagonum
CTTGGTTTCTTGTCAACTCCCTTGATTGCATCCAAGGGAAACTTGGGGAAGTACTTAAAATAGAAATAATGGAGAAACTCTAGGACATTCTGCCTTTCTTAGTGCCAGCACTTAACCTTTGTTGATGTAACATTTTCTTAGCAAATAGTGCAAATTGGAAATTTCCCTAGGATCACAATCCAGTCCTCCCCAGAGCCAAGTTCAGCCTCAGAGCTGCTGTTCTCTAGTATAAGTGTATTTATTCAGTCCCAGCTCATTTCTTGCTTTTCTGTTGAAACACTTTCTCCACAGCATTATTTAACAAGCGAGTCATTTGAACAATGAGTTATTTGGTTCTGAATTTTGGATTTCTGAAGCGTAAATATCTGTCCATGGTTAGTATTTTGGGCATTGATCAAGTGCAGATTCTATACAGTGGGTTTGACCGTTTACTCGGAGAGACTTGTGTACATTTCTTCCAAATTCTTTTATTTTGTTTCACCTGCTGGGAATCGTGTTTACATGCAACAATAGTGTAAGAACCTATTGAGAAATCCTCTGTGCTGTCGTTAATGTGTTTTTATTTCCTTGGAGAGGAGATTTTCATTGTGCAGCCCTCTGCCGACACCCTATTCATGCTTTCTATTATCCCTCCAGCGTTGTCTTCCACTAAACACATTCTCTTTTTCTCTTCCTCTGAGTGATTATTTGCATGAAGATTTGCATGTAAATGGACGTGGAAAGTACATTAGCAGCACCTACACTAACCATGTAAAAGCTGCACAGTATTTGTTGCTGCCAGACATGAATGGGAAAGAATTCAATGAATGTTTTGTGAGGAGAATTCTTAGGTAGCTGCAGTTTAGACACAAAGACACTTCATTAGATTGTATTTAATACTGATTATGCATATAGAAATACATGAATACAAATGCCTTATTCCCAAAAGTGATACTGTGCAATTTTATAGCATTTATGTGTTCTTGCAGTAACCAAACATATTTCAGCTTTTGGGTTGAAGTCACAGGCTCCTGTGTTTGCTGAGAGCATATTTCAGGGCTGGTCCTGTTTGACTTTTTTATCTTTGCCGATAGAATAAGGATGGAGAGAGAGAGAGAGAGAGTGAGAGAGAGAAAGAGAGAGAGAGAGAGAGAGAATTAAAATACACTGTTTTATGTCAGCAGTTTAGGGCTTTCTTTTCTTGAGTAGCTCAAACAATAAACATTTTGTAAGAAAGTTGGATATCACAAAGAAAAAGGGGAAAAAGATTAGCAGACAGAAAGGGAATAAAGAAAGAACGGGGAAAGGGAAAAGCATACTTAGTGAAATGGCAGATGTCTACTAGTTTGTATTAAAAGAAAAAAATCAGAACAAGAAAAGAGAAAAAACAAAAATGGAGAAAAATGGAAAAATAAGAAAAAGGCATGCAAAATGGCAATGTACATCAGAAAGCAAGTATTCATGTAGAAAAGGGAAAAAGGGAAAGGAGAGAAGAAGAGAATTCAAGAAAGACACTGACAGAACCTTTGTGTTTTATACACAAAGCACAGACCCTGGGTTATCATTCAGTATTATGAGAGAGAAAATTAAATTGGTCCTAGCAAAAGGATTCTATTAAGGGATAATATCTTCCCTTTTATTGTTAATTATTTTACATTTACAATAGTCAGTGTAAATGTATATTATTTTTACAGTAACACATGGCTTAGCATAAATAATTTACCCAGAATATATGGCTAATTTCTAATTAACTTCTAGCTCTGTTAGTTTGCTTTAGTTTAAAGCCCTTCCTTTTTCTAACAAGTCCTTGAAGGGGAGCAGACAACCTAATTACAGACATTCATTGTGGAATATTTATATTTAGCAATTTAAAAAGGTAATATCAAACGAGAAATGTAGTGGAAAATAAAGTGGAAGCAGAAAAGGTTGCAGTAGAGGGAGGAAAATTTATTGTTTATCTTTGTATTTTTATGTCTGCATAAGAAAAAAATAGGCCAGAGAAATTTATCAGCAAGCTGAATGCAATACGGCAGTAGTACCTCTGTATCCCCAAATACAATTATTGTTTATTGCTTAAAAACAATTTTCCATAGGCTGTATGCACTAAAGAGAAATCCATAAACATCAGAAACAAGTCTCTAACAAGTCTTCATTGTTTATGTGGGTGAAAAAAAATCCATATTTTCCTTTCTGTTAATCCAGAATGAACCCCAATAAAGAAAATTCCCTGCATCCAATGAGATTTGTAGTGCAAGAGTCGAAGAATCGGATTCACACATTATAGCTAGGGTGCTCCATATCTCAGCCATAACAAGGGTAATAAATAAAGTCTACTTTAAAAGCAGGAATAGAATCGCAGTAATTGACTCTTCGACTGCATGAGACACAAGGATTTCTGAATGTGCGGGGTAACCAGTCAGAGGGCTTGCAAAGATCTCCATGGGAATGTGCTGCAATAACTTTTTTTGTTCATGCAGCCTCATCCTTGGTACTGAAGCACCTTTAAAAAGCAAGAAAATGGGATCAACTTCCTGCTTTATACCTGCTCACTGTCCCTGACACAGGGGAGGAAAGCCCTCTGTCCCTGGGGTTCTCTATATTTGAGCTAATCTGAGTCACTCTTGGACTTTTGATACCACAGCTCTGAATTCATTGAGGTTTAGATAAGTGTGGTGTATTAGTCTTAATGTGCATTTACAATACATGGTGTAATTGCTCTTTTGGAGCTGTTAGTGCATTTTTATGGCCAAAAAACAATTTCCCACATACTATATGCATTAAGGAGAAATGTCTACTGGAAGAATTATGTTGAGAGTGCACAAAAACAAAGCAAAACTTCCTAGTGTGTTCATGCATTCATCTTACTAAAGACCATCCACCTGGGTGTATTTGTTCTTCAAAGACTGAGGAACATCAAACACTTTCTCTGTCATTCTTAAGCCTAGATTCAGAGCATCCTCGGGTCCTTTTCTATTTCCTTCTGTATCTTCAATATATAATGCTCTCTAGGGAGTAAGTGAGAAAATATAGGACAAAAAGCTTTATATGGTAATGAAAGAGAGAAGTTTTTAAATCAGCTCAGAAGAGACAGTACAGATTCATATGAACAAAGACAGAAAGGAAATTCTGAACATTGCTGTATCTACAAATGCAGGATTAGAAATAAAGTATTCTTCTTTCTTTCCCCAAAGATGCTGTCGAATAATTCTATGGTGTTGACTAATTTTTACCAAGATAGAGGGTTGGTAGATGTTCTGATTATTGTCTGGTTTGTCTGCTAATCTGCATTCTTTCTCTGTACTGTTCTTTGTTCCCTGGCACTATTTTATGTCTGTACCACTGATCTCCTTTGCCAGCTGGCTTCCAATTTGGTGTGGCCAACGGGAGGCACTGGCAGGAGATCAGAGGGCAGAGGAGAGAAACTGGACCATTTCTTCTTTGCTGTCTCCCTGTCTTGGTCTTGTATTTCTGGCAAGAGTCCCTCTGTGATCACAGCTCCTGCCAATGGCCTCTCCAGGGGTCCTGCTCTCACCAAAAGCTGGTAACACGGAGTGGGAAGCCTTCTCATTCTCGCTGGCCCCTGGGTGCTCCTCCCTTGTTAATCCTGCCCATTCCTCTGGAAGTAATCACTTTATTAAAATGTATTTGTTGAAATCCTGACAGGTGCATAAGCAAGAGAAAGAGATCCCCAAATGCCCAACCCAGTTCACTCACTCAGCAGCTGAAATACTTCAGTTGCTCTATTGCTGTATGGTTTTGGCAAACTCATCCCCATGGCTGCCAAAATGATGGATCCTCCTAAGTCTTGGCTGACTGCACCGTTATGTCAGTAGAATGATTTGGTTTGGTTTGACCTAAAGCAACTGTGCACTGGAAAGACTTTGTAGCAACAAATGACAGAAATTCAATCCAAAAGAGTTTTAAAAGTGAGGAAAATTTATTGTCTTGTGTAACTAGAGTGTTCAGTGGTATTGTAGCTATAGACATGGCTTGATCTAGAAATTCACATAGTGCCACAGAACTCTGGCTCTTTTCCTACCTGTCTCCACTTGATTCCTCTCTGTATTGGTTTTGCACTCCGGCTGGGCTGTTTCACATGTCAGCAATGTCCCTGCGCTCCTCACTCACCCTCCCTCTGGAGACAACCTCTTCCCTTCCTCAGATCCATGCAGGTTCTGGAAATGGGGTCTTCTTATTCTAGCTTGATTACTGACTCTGCGGCTACCTTCTCTTTAGCTAAGTGATGGAATATTCTCTGTAAATTTCCTGGCTCCTCAGATGACCCCTGAGCTACAGAAGTTGGGGACAGTTTTACTAAATCCCCCAAAGGTAGTTTATCAAAGGATGAAATGGGACTGGACAGACAGAAGTAGCAAAAAGTAAGAAATGCACATTTTATATGCTCCAAACAGTTCTCAGAAATATTGTCACTGGGTGTAGAAATGATGCATGAGGGCCATGTATGTACTGCACAGAGGAAACAGGTGAGCGGGTGACACTAAACACATTTGTGATCTTCCTCATTACCTTTTAACACCTGCCTGCAGTCCACAGATGAATACCTGTGAAAACAACTGTGTATGTCTAGCCTCCGCTTTATGGCAAAATGAAGATAAGAGATTTTTGGAAAGAGCACTGAATATATTACCTAATGTCCAGTGGATGCTCAATCAATTTTAATTACCCACTTATGAATGGGAAGGAAAGATAAGAGATACACAAACATTTCTGAAAAATGAAGACATCTGGCTTGGCAGTGGGACAGAGTGCAGATCCTGTCCAGCCACGAGCTCGGAGGTGCTTGGGTGCACTCCTGAAACCCCTCAGCTCTTGGTCTGTTCCTCGGAGGAGGGGAAGAGTCTAGACGATAAAGGGAGAAAGGGCCCCCTTTTGCTGATTCTAGTGAGACTTCTTTTAGAATCGGTGCAACAGAGCTTCTGGCAAGAAGGAGTCAGCAGGTATCTGGCTTTTTGGTTTCACCACATTACTTAGTAAGCAGATGATGCGATTCTTTACAATATTTGCCACCTAAGCATTTCTTTCCGAGAAGACGTTTAGGAAGAAATGAACACCCTGGTGTCAACATGTCTTCTAAGGTCAGGGGAAGCAGCAGGTGAGGTGATGGCTTCTTTTAACATCTTACTCCCATTATTAACAACCTCTCTAGTCTTACTCTGTCCTGGTTTAATTGTGAGTTTCCAAATCCTGATAGAAATTTTTTAATGTTCTTCCTTAACAGACACTTTTATCCAAAGGTTTTGAGGAATGAATATAAGCAGAGAGTTTAACAGAAAGTGTTTTCTGTTCTCTTCCCCTTCAGTGTTGGTCCGAGACGTGATATCTACCCCTGTCTTCCCACACGTGTGTGAGACAGAGCTTTCTGAGAAGCTGCTAGGTTTGTGCTGGCCACTCTCCAAGGACAGCACCTCCTCCCTGAGCTTGCGCCCCTGTGTGGTCCTCACTCCTTGGATCCAGGTTGGCTAACAGAATGTTGCAGAGAACCACTACATACTTCAGAAGCACATCAAAGATGATTGTAGATTTTGCCTAGGCTTTTGGGGGGTGCATTCTCTGGGGGACATCTAGCCCCATCTATGAATATGGACTAATCTGAGGTCACATTCATGAGAAAGTTCATACTAGCCATGTGTAGGGGCCAGAAAGAGAGAGGGTGTCCTGTTATTATTAATTAGTTCTATTGCCCAGCTAGTACCAGACATATGAGGCAGGAGACATACAAGTGACAAAGCCACCTTAATTGGTCAGAATGTAGATGCCACTGGTCCCATCTGTGACTCAGGAGAAAACCTGAGTGAACAACTTTGCTGTGCTTGATCAATTTTAGAAATACAAGAGATAATGATGGGTTGGTGTTTAAATTCACTGAATTATGGCATGGTTTTCCATGAAATAACAGATACTGAAACAAGGCCTGTAAGTAAATCAATGGATGGTTCATGAAGCTAGGGGTGCCTTGGGTCATTTCCAATTCACTCCAATGGTTGTGGTCATCAATAATTAAAGAATACCTTAAACACCAGAGACTATTCCACCTGTTGAGGCCTCCAGCCATGTGGAATTCTTCTTCTCACTTTGAAATATTTCCAGAATTCTCTTCTGTACACTCTGGATTCTTGGAATCCATCGATGTGTGTTATAAGCAATGAAAATAATTTTTTTCAGGATAGAATCTCTGACCCAATTTGTTCTTCATCATTTAATGAATCCCCACTATTATATGCTTGTGCTACCGATGCATTTTTTAGTAATTAAAGGAATTATTCAGTTATAATTTATATGTAATGGGACTGGGGGGAGAGAGAACAAGGCCACACTAGCAAGCAAGCCCAGTCTGGGAACCAGCACCATTTGTAGGCTGCTGGTGGATTGGGAACAGCCAGAACCCAGCCCCTTCTGGAGCATGGGCTGGCAAACAAGAAGTACCAATCCCCGAACACACCCCCACCCTGTAAGCGACGGGCTTATCTGGAGAAACACAGGCTGTGATGATAGCTATGGAGGTGAAACGCAATTGGATGCCTGTGGTGCTTTGGAGTTTCACTGACGTTGCAGGTCTAGGGCCAGTGGTCTGATCATAGATTCAAAGGATAGCGGTACGCAGTGTGACGTCTAGGAGGGACCTCATTCTGAGGGTTGCAGCCATTGTTGATTCCCTATGATCTTGTTTGTAGTCCCATATTGTTTCCATTGTTTTGTTGAGTTGGGTTGTATTCTCTTTTGTTTTGTTTGGTTATGTTAAATCTGATGGCAGGATGAGCTATTTTAAAGATAGCAAGACATATTGTGGTAGCAATTTTGAATTTACTATTAATTTGTCTTGAAGTCCTTTATTGCATTCATTGTTTTGTTTTTATTGTTTCTCTTCTATTCTGTTCTGTTTGATTTTTACTATGGGCCAAAGTTAGCTACAGCTATTTTGAAGACATCAAAAGATATTATGGTAACTATTGTTGATTTTATAATGTTTTGAAGTCCTGTATCTTTTACATTGGTTTGTTTTGGTTGGTTTTATTCTGTTTTATCCTCTTTAAAATGAAATAAAAAATATAATTTACATATAATAATGAATACTCATCAACAATATTCCACACTTCCTTAAATGGGTAAAATGGGTGGGAGGTGGGTCTCATACATAGCCAGTTAACTATTGAAAGACTTTATAAAAATACTGTTCAGATTAAGAGACACATTACAACCACTGAACAAAATCAACATCAAACCCTCCGTTCCCAGGCATCTCTGTAAAAAGATGTTACACGACAAGTTCTAAGGTTGTGGTGACCTATAAAACAACCCCTTTGCTCAATGAATGTTTTAAATCTAGTTGGTGAGGTGATGATAGGAACCAGTATTTGGGGTGGGGATATAGCTCAGTGGCATAAGCACCTGCCTGGCAAGCACGAAGTCACGAGTTTCATCTCTGGTACCAAAAGGAAAAACAAACCCAAAAAAACCAAACAAACAAAAACCAGTAATTATTGCCTACTTGTCTTGTGCCAGACACTATGGAAGCATTTGTATTTATGCACTTAATCCTCATAAAAATCTATCCAGTAGATGATATTTTGAGATTATAGGAGAGAAAAATTAAAGAAGAGAGATCATGCAATTGATGATCATGCAGCTAGTAAGAGGTGGAAGTAACCAGATTACTACTATGCAGCGCTGCTGTACATACAGTAAGCCAGAGTTGCATTACTTTTTTGTATGAGTTAGCATGTGCTCTGTGCATAGGACACTTTGTCATTCAAACTGTGGCCCCTAGATCAGCAACATCAGTATCCCTTGAGAACTTGTTAAAAATGGAGACGCTCAACCTTCGCTTTAGACTTACTGAGTCAGAATCTGTGTTTTAACAAGATCCCTAGGTAATTCGGATGCACATTAAAGTTGGAGAAGCAACTCCTGATCTAGAAAGTAAATGCTAAAGGACTTCCAAGGGAGAAGATGGCACTGTGACCTTCAAAGGGACAGGAGCTGATTGCTCACCTAGGGAATGGGTGGCATGATTATATGAAGAGGGGACTTAATTTGTCCATTAAGAACTCAAGAAGTGATTACACAAAATGAAAATATAAGAAAGGCCTTTTAATACATTTGACTTTTTGAAAATCTGAAACACGTGGTTAGGTCAGAGAGATGTGCTGACTCATTCAGTGGGCAGACTCTCTGGCCACGCCCTCCTTCACAAAGCCTGGCATGTGTGTTGCATCAGCTGGGCCCAGGAAGATGGATGGACATCCAAACAATCCTTTAGTTGCACTTGGTGATTTGAGAAGAGCTGTCACAATTCTGAATCAGGAGGACATGTACTTCCTTGCTTGAAAAAGTCACTCTAATCTCTGAATAAATTTGAATAGGTCATACATTTAAAAGTGACAAGAAGGCATTCCCTGTGACATTATTGATCAAGGAATGTATTCAGCAAATCCTTGCGATGTGAGAGCAGGAAATTAAAAATGGAAGAGGAGCAGAGAGAATGAGAAAAATCCCGTGACATAACTTGCTGTCTTGACATTGGTTTTGAAATATGTCATAGAATTGTTGAGGTAATTATTAGCCAGAAGGAGAGAAAAAACTTAAGAGGACAAGCAAGGAAGTTAAGGGGAGATTTATTTTCATTAGACTATAAAAGGAAACCTAAGGACAGCTGTTACAAAGAAGGAGAATTTTATGTAGCTAACGTGGGAGCAAGAAAATAAGGCAACCCTACAAACACAATAAGAAATGTATTGACCGGTCTATACCCAGCCAATAGAAAAAATGTGGTCAAAGAGAAAAAAGTCATGGAAATACAGATGTCACAGGATTATGTTGCCTATTCAAGCAGGAAGTATACTAATACAATTAGTTTTATGGGCAAAATCTGAGGACGGAGAAATAAGCAATGACCTAGCAAGAGAACACGAAACAAATCCCATGGAAGAAAGCAGAGGTTTCTAACCCAGAGAGGTTTAGAAATCAGGCTTTTGTCTGTTTCATGCTTTTCTTTTTTTTTTTAAATTTTATTTAAAGAGAAAAAAACAAAACAGAAAAAAGGGTAGAAATAATACAGAATTTCAAAAAAACTAGTAAGAAATCACTAGTTGATAAATTACATATTGTCCTCTTAGAAATAGTTGTTCATGTTACAAAATTAAAGCATACAAAGTGGACATTCAAACAGTGAGGCTGTAAACAGCTCTGTTCAATGATCCAACAAAAACTTAGTAATACGGTTATCAATCCTACACACTTAAACATACATGCAGTTATATCCTTCAGAGTACTTTCTTTCCCTCCTTTTGTATTTTAAGTCCATTATCTGTTTAGTTATATCATGTTTCAGCTTGCTCAGTACCTTACTGATTTGTTTTGTTGTTGTTATTTCCTTTTTAATCACCCTATATAATTCTGTTGTTTTGTTTTTGAGTTTCTCCTCATCCATGCTCCTTGAATCAGCTTTGGTGGAGCTGGGAGTTTTGGAAGGTATTTTGTTACCTTGTTTTCTCATGTTCTATTGTTTTTTATTTAATTTTTTATTAACTTGGAGGTAGTAATATACAGCAAAACAGGATGAAATAAAGCCAATTGAGACAGTGTAGTGAAATTGGTACAGAACTTCACAACAGGTTACCAGGATAATGGTAATAGGTACCATTGTATATCTCGTTATCTTCACAATAGTTGTTCTTTCAATCAGGTATAGAAAATTGAAAAGAAATACAAAATATTATAGAACTTATCAAAACAGAATACTGAACAGAGCAATACCATTAATCAGGACAAAGCAAAACGGCAATAAAAATATTTGCCTTCAAAGAGATGGTAGAAGGAAATCCCCCTTATTTGTTATATTACATATGGCCAACCTCCCAAGAGATGCTCAGATCTCTGGCTCCCACTTGCCAACAGCGGTGGGGGGGGTAGAGAGATGGCATGTTTGATTCTTGGCCCGTGCACTGGTAGGCTCACAGCCACTTACCAGGGCAGCAGGCTGGATGCTTGTTTTCCCAGTGCCATAAGTTCCAGCATGGCACGGATCTCAGGAAACGCTGTTGTTTCTTGCCCTGGGGTGGCCCTGGCTAGTTTCATGCTTTTCTGACCTTTTATTTTCTTGTCTACAAAATAATCTTATCAACTTTATGAGGTTGTTCTGGAAATTTTTTGAGGGCCTCGAAAAGGCATAATTTTTACATATTCAGTTTATCAGCGTGTCCTGGTTACTTTCTCAAAACCTCTTGACTGCACTTACTTTATTATTACCACTCACGTCATCCAAGAAGACAAGTGCAGTGTGCTTCCCCTTCCGTGGTTATCACTGCTTCCATTCCTGGCTCTTCCTGTGCTGCTCCCACAACGTCTTGTTCTATTTCCACTGCAGATGTGGTCTTCTCAAAACATGGCCGGCCCCATCCACCGCTGAAACACTGACTTTGGTAACTCTTAGCCTTCCTGTTCATTGAAAATCACGTGGCTACTTGAGTAATAATGTCTGACTCAATCATTTGCCTGGTAAAACCTCTCTCTGTGCTATTACTGAAAGACATGATAATATCTCAAAGTTGCGAAGGAGAATCGTGGTAGGAACCTGACTACTGGGGCTTGACAACAAAACCCATCTACCATACACCATCTTCAAAAACTCTAGAATGATTTTCTCAGTCTAGAGATTATGTATGAGCAAAAAAAAAAAAAAAAAGGAAAAGAACAATCAAAGATTTGGACAAATTTGGTGGTGCCTTATATTACAGTTAATAATTAAACTTTTTGAGTAACTAGTTTTGGGCTGTTTCACACACATTTTTCATAATGTCAAAACATTCTTACAGTATTTATTTCTCTTTTTTCATAATGCTTAAAGTAGAATGTTAAGAGAATGTGCAGACACATATATACACACACAGTGTGCAGACTACTGTCAAATAAAATATTACATTTTCTACTACTTAGAGACATTAATAAAGGAACATCTTAATTGTCTTATCGACTCTTAATTTTTATTCTGTACTGTATGTCTTCTTATTCCCACTTGGAAATAGCCTGTCATTTTAATATTGACTTGTTCACATTTCAGAATTATCCTGTGTAATCTAATCTCTGGAAGTTTAGCTCTTGCATTGTTAATAGTAATATGATATGCTTAATTTCTAAAGACTCTCATTAGTAATACTATTTATTTCAAATCCTTATTAACCTGTCAGATGAGAAATTTGATTCTTCACTGCTAGAATACAGGCTGGTTCCAATAAGCTTTAATTACTTGGAATGAAGTATTCTATGTTATCTTTCAGAGTATTTATATGATAACATTTGGCTCAATTTTGATTTTTTTTTTTTTTTTGGTGCGAGGGATTGAACTCAAGACTTCATGTTTGGCAATCAGGCATTTACGCTGCTGAGCTAAACCCCCAGCCCTCAAATTTGCTCTTTTAAAAAAATCTTTTAATTTGGGGGGGCGGTACTGGGGATTGAGCTCAGGGCTTATGCATGCTAGGCAATCACTCTACCACTGAGATGCATCTCCAGTCCTCAGATTTGGTCTTAGATATATATTTTCCAGAATCTATTGAGTTATGGTACTCTAGAGAATCAGTGAAAACAAAACTATAACATGAAACCAATCAGACAGTCTTTCTAAGGGATCCACCTGGCTGTGTGTGTTGGTGTCTTTCACAGCACTCTCGATTTTGTTGCACATGTGGAGCTGAGGACGTCAGAGGCAGAGCACTTCCCACCTCACAGGCAGTCAGACCGCACAGCTGGGCCCAGGGCAGTGTGAGACCTTGGTGGGGCACTGGTTGGTGCACTGCGGCAGAGACAGTACAAAATGGTTTCCATTGGTTTTACTTTTGAGATCGGAGGTGGGTCTGGGGAGTCTTTTGAGAGTGCTCAGAATTTAGCCATTTGTGCCATGATGATTCTTTTGGAAAAGAAAATTTTTAGAAGATGCATTGTCATGTAGCACCAAGTGAGACTGCACCTGGACAGTGCAATGATTTTGGAAACAATAATCTTGAGCAAGATCAGTGGATATATGTGTTGCTGCCACACGTGTGTGAACTGATTAGCACTGGTTTTAGGTCTTCATTTCCACAACCAAGGTAATCTATGATCAAGTATTATTCAGGAACCCAGCAAATGGTGAATTAGCCTTTTGTACTAGGATCTTTAAAGAATGCATGAAGCAAGTTGGGTGGCTATTTAGGATTTAAGGGGAAATGTCTTAAGAAACAGTGTATTCTCATTATTTATTTCAAAAAATAATTTTCTGCAGATAAAGTATATACTACTAAAATTACATACCACTAAATTTAGTAAATATGAGTGAACAGAAAGGAAAAATTAAATGTTTCAATAAGTACATTATCCAGATTCACTTCCACTTGGGGTATTATTCCTGCCTCTCTTGTTCTTTTCTTTCTCCCTTCCTTTCTTCCTTCCTCCCTCCCTCCCTTCCTTCCTTCTTTCCTTCTTTCTTTCCTTCCTTCCTTCCTTCCTTCCTTCCTTCCTTCCTTCCTGTCTGCCTTTTTTTTTCTTTTTGTAGTACTGGAGATTGAAACTGGGATCTTCACTCTTAACTACACGTCCAGCCCTTTTTACTTTCTTTTCTTTCTTTTCTTTCTTCTTCAGTAAATTTTGAGACAAGGTCTCTCTAAGTGACTAAGTTGTCTACACTGGACTCAAACTTGTAATTCTCCTTTAGCCTCCTAGAGTGCTAGAATTATTTCTATGAAAGGGGTTAGATTCCTGCCTGTGTGTGTGTGTGTGTGTGTGTGTGTGTGTGTGTGTGTAATCCTTGCACATACACACAGGAAAATGCAAAGGAAAGTCACAAAATTACCTAAACTCAGATTACTCAGCATAATACAGTGTTAATTTTCCTGCAACTGATCTGGTCTTCTGATTGATCCTATATACTACCTGTGGGAACAAAACTCAAGTTTTAGTTTGGTCAGATAACCTCAGTCTAATCTGAGGTGAGCATTTGAAGCCTACTTGGATAACTTAGTCGCCTCTTGCTTGATAAAGTGAAATGCAAACTTCCAGAGTTCTAACTCTTCCCCCAACTTTTCTCCAAGAAGGCATCTTGGTAATGCTTGTAACTTCAAGAAACTGGAGGAGGGAGTCTGAGCCCTTGCTAGGGGACCTCTCCTTCTGTTGGTGGCATCTAAGGACCTGTGGTTCTCAGGTGCCATTTTCAGGTCAGGAATCGTCACAACCTGTGTCTCGTCATTGTTAACTTGGGGTCCCTTGTGCATGGTGCACACCCCATGGGGGAGCCAGGAGTTCTGCTCCCTGCTCCACTGTGAGCTGGGTTGTATACCCGTTCCTCTGGAGAGAAGTGCCGGAAGTTCAAACCTACGAAAATAGTTTGACAAGTCAGCCCGAGATTTAAACATTGCCCTGAGAGCAGCTCTGAGTAAGCGGTGAGAGGCCTCACAGCCGAACAAGCAGAGCCGTCTTTTTCTGGAAAGGCTTTACTCTGCTTTGTAAATTCCACGTTACCAGCCTTGCCCTCTCATCTGGGTCAAGATGTGTTCTCATAGACTGTTGCCAGGGCAACACTGCCTGTGGCTTTTCAAGGTGTTTCAGGAGTGACTAAAGAGCTCTCTTCATCTGCTGGCACAGCTACTGGGGATGAGACAGAGGCCGTATGTCAATTTGTTTCTTATTAAAATCACATTAATGAGCACCATTCATGCAAACCTTGCAGGTAAGCAGTGATCCTGGGGCTTGTGCTTCTGTACTTTCAGTCACAGAATTCTCTGTCTCTGTGCTCCTGTGTCACCACAGAGCTCTCAGAAGACAAATAGATTAATTCACTTTATTTGCTTTGTATCCTCTGAGCGTCACAGTCAAATCTGGCTCAGTGACCAGTGAAGACGGCTGGATTGCGGTGGAGTTTCAGGAATTCAGTGTGGCTCCTGCGTGTGGAGGGACTGGTACGTGGGGCAACAGAGGTATCACTTGGCAGGCACCAGAAGACCCTGGGATTAGCGTCAGGAGTCATCCCCACCACACGGCGGATATAAGGGTGAGGGATGCAGATCCAGGAAGCTCTGTGCTCTGCAAGGATTTGGGTCCAAAAGACCACGGGGAAGTCTGAAGGAGATGGCGCCGGCAGGGGCTTTGTTGGAATGAATATAAAAATTCAAAAGGCTCCGAGTCTTTCTCTCAAAAGCGTACTTGCTTTGGCTCATATGTTTTCGTAGGAGGGATAAATAGAGAATTGGACCTTCTCTGTCTTTTGTTTGTAAGTAAAATTACTTTTTTTGTACCATGGCCCATTCCCTCAAGGAAACAAATCTCCATTAATATGCTTACAAATTGGAGTATATAGCTCTGCACAGGCTGAGCTAGATAGAGGAAATGCCCAACAAGGAGAGGGAAGCTTGTGACTTTCTGACTCTGACATTAATCGGGTCGTCTTGATTACACAGCACCAGCGATGAGAAGCTTGATTAAATGACTTCTGTTCATTGATGTCTTTAAATAGATGAATATGTAATTTGCAATTTTACCAACTCGGTTACCTGTGGGTTACCATGGAAATAAAGTATATGCTGCAATGACATTTGACATTAATTTTATTATTTTAATTTACAATCAGTGAAACAATGGTGCTTCCCTATCAATGTACTTTGTTTTAAAGTAAATGAGAAAGAATAAACGTACTCACATCCCTAGAGTAGTTATGAATTACGGTTTATTAAGAGAAAAGGTTAAGACCAGTCCATCCATCATCCACATTAAGCATCAGACTGATGTAGGTGTTCGGGTTAAATGGATTCTCTTGAAGTATGCATCCATCTGGCCTCCTAACCTGTGATTGGGTGGTGTTTGGTCTCAAGATAAGACATATTCAAATTCACACTGCAAAATGCGTTATAATGAGATGATAATGCCACAACTCCTCCAACTGCATTTCAACGCAAGATTGAGGTATATTTTGTTGGCAATATGTGCTATGCAATTAAGTCCTGGTTAACTTTAATGGTTTAGTTAATATTCTGGGGAAAACATTCTCTGCATAATGAAAGCATAGAACTTTGGACATTCTTTTATTCTCCCAGTTGTAGATTTGTATCAAAAAGTCGAGATAACAAGAATGTGAAATAATTTCTTTTTTGTTACTTCTGTTTGTAATACAGACAACTAAAAGTGGATATGAAAAAAGACCTACAAATTTGGAAATGATTCCATGTGCGTTTCTCATCTCCCAAGGCCTGAGATATTCACTGTGTCTTGTGAAGATAGCTCCAGTCCATCTTGTTCTTGCCTCTGCTCTCCACATCTGACTCTAAGAGTTTCTACACAGCTTCTTTCTCTTTTAGCTCCAATGTAAACTTATTGAAAATATAGATTTTCTTTTTAAAATTAATTCTGTTGGAGGATTTATAATGATAGAATATCTTCAAGGTATTTCTGCTTTTGGCTGGTAAGGGAAACTAGTATTGCATCGGAAGTAGTTGAAGAGTTTCACTGTTGTTTTGTTTTGTTTTGTTTTTTGGTACTGGAGTTCGAACTCATGACCTCATGCTTTCCAGGCAGGCACTTGTGCCACTGAGCTAAACTTCCAGTCCAGTTCCACTATTTTCTGTAATGGTATATGTTTTCTTTTAAATGAGGAGGTGAAAATATATATGAACCAGTTTAAGCCTAGTTAATTCATTGTTTTGTGAGATGGTTATGAACATAAATACTCTCTATATTTTCTTGAAAATGTAGTCCCTATAAACTGAGAATACAGAAATCAGAATCAGGCTGTCTTTTCTTAAATGAAGAATTTATCTCAGAAGCTAACCAAAGGAACAGTCACTGCTTGCTAGTTATTTATCGACAAGTTAATTCGAAAGGTTGCCACAAAGCATTCACATTATTTTTCTGCCTAACCATTCAACTAGCCAACAATAAATAATAAAACCAAAAAAATTAGCAATTGTAGAGAAAGAATGATAGGAAAAGGTAGAAAATAAATGTATCCATCAGTAAGCACAAGAAACATTAAGAAAGAACACAAGAAAGAGCACAAGAAAGAAAACATTAATTCAGGCGGCACCCTTCAGTTTGCCTTAGGAATCATGAGTAGCAATTTGAAATCCTGTTTTTCTCTGGGGAAGAAGTGCTGCCTAGAATATGATATAAACTATACTGATCAAATAAAGAAGAGAGCCTCAGGCTAAAACAGAGAGAAGGAAGTTCCAACAAAGAAAAACAGCTAGTTGTATGAAATGACACATTTATATACTAGCAAAGTCAAATTAGAAATCTGCCCCCACATAAATGTTGCATCAGCTGCAGAAGAGAAATAGCTATATCACAGAGACCAGACTTGAAAAAGATGAAAACATAAAATAGAAGATTATTTCAAATAGTTCCCAGAGCATACCTCATAATATATATTTAGGTTTTTATCATAATATTAGTTTAATTTTGCTACATGATGTATAGTAACTTGAAATACTCTGAAATGTAAGATAGGAGAAACATGTAATGATAAAACAATATGAAAAAGTACATATTGGAAGAAAAAACAATGTGTACGGATTATTAAGTTTAAACAGGGATTTGACATTCTCTTTCTTCTTTGCAAAGGCAAAGCTCTTGATTCAGGCAAAATGGTACTCTATGGCTTTTGTGAGCCCCACTTAAAGTGTAACCAATGACAAAATGAAACATTGCAGGAGTATGCTATGGACATGCTGAGTCTGCCATTGCAGAAGTTCCATTAGAAACTCAATGTCATCTATTAGAAGGAGGCTTAGTATGTGCAGTAGACGGATTCTGAAAGGCAACAGATGAGTCAAATTTTTGTAAATTAAATCAGTGGACTCATCATTTGTGGTTCATCTCTTTGTAAAACCATAGCCAATTTGTAAAATCAATGATTTAGGCCTAAAATATCTAATTGATTAGATTTTCTAAATCAGATTTTATTAGAAGAAAGCAAAAATATTGCTGAAAGCAATTTAAATGTCTGTAAAAGTACTAGAATGACCAAGACAGAAGATAATTATAGGAAATCATGAATGATTCACATCATAGTCAATGCAGCGTAAACAAGATTCAGAGTGTTTAATCTGTGCATACTGATAATCATTTTACTTTATTCTTTTCCTCAAGCCCAGATCTTTGGATTCTCACTTTATATAAATAGCATTTCTACAGTTGATCACTTCTTCATGTTTGTATAATTATCAAGAAACCATCCTCTGCTAGAATTTCTCATGTCTCAATGACTCCCCTTTCGCTGCTTTTGGTTGTATGTCACCATCGGAGTGTCCTAAGCAATCACTCTTTAGATTTCTTATTGTCTATTCAGCCTCTTACACTTGGTAATTTCATTGACTCTCATAAAGTTAAATACTATATGTGTGTCTTTGAGTTCTAGACCCACACATGCAACTGTATCCTCAATACTTTCATTCAGATGTTTATTTTTTGAATTGGATGATCTTATTTATTTATTTTTTAAATTTTATTTTATTTTAAAAGGGAGTAAAATTAAACACAACAAAACAGAACAGAATGGGACATAAGAAAGCATAGATTTCAAAGCTAGACAACCAGACATCTTCACTATCTGTCATATTCTCTCTTGTTTTCTTCCAAATGGTTGTCCTTATCTTTGCATATGGAGAGCTCATACTAAATAACATAGCCAATCTTTTCACAAGATGTGTAGTTCACTGGCTGCCACTTGCTAGGCAGGGGAGAGGGGGACACGGGATGGGGGACAGAACACATGAGATGTCTGATTCTCAGCCCACATGCAGCCAGGATCATAGTCACCCCCAGAGATGGGAAGAGTTCCTTGTTCTCCTGGCACCCCGAGTCAACCACACGGTGCAGGTCCCAATGCGCCAGGGTCTCTCTCCTTCGGGCTGCCGAAAGTCGGCTACACTCACACCCACCCCCCAGAGAGGGGAGAAGCTCCTTGTTCTCCCGGCACCCCAAGTCAACCGCATGGTAAAGGTCCTGAGGCACCAGGGTCTCTCCCCTGCAGGCCCCCTAAAGTCCGCCATACTCACCTGCTATTTCTTTCTGATGAATTGACCATTCCATTTCCAAAGTTCTGATATGGCCAACAGACCACAGAAAGAATTCTCTTTAGGCTCCTGTTTGAAACCAGCAGCTACAGCAATCTGCTGGCCTTGCTTCAGGGCCACTATTTATTTATTTTTATTCATGTGCTTAATATGTGCAAAACTGCTTGGTTGTCACACCCCAAACTTCTTCCTCAATATCATTTCATCTCAGCAAATAAAAACTCCAAACTCAGAGTCATGCTTAAATCTTCTTTTATTCTCATGTCACACACAGATCTCCACTGTCACTAGCAACTAACCTAAACCACTTTCTTGTTTTGTTGCAGTGGCCTTTTAACATGCCTGTCTTATTTTCCTCTTACCTGATCAGTGTTGATTTCCCCTCAAGCAGTGAGAGCAATTCTCTTAAGATATAAGCAAGATTGGGAGAATTCATCTACCTAGAACTCCACCGATGACTTCTCGAGTCCCCTGAAGTAAAAGAAGAACAGAAAGAAAGACCTGTACGTCAGCCTACAAGGCCATGCACGGTCTGACTGCTTCACCCCTTGACTCCGTGCCTTGTTCCCGTTGCCTTTCCTGCCACAGCCTTCTTGCTGTCAGGCCAGGACCACTCTGGCCTCAAAGCTTTTCGCTCTTGGTCACTCTTCACCCAGGTTCTACTCTATTCTTACTCTAATGCAATTGCAATGAGGTTTAATTGCCCTTCTCTAAGGCCAGTATATGCAGTGTGTTTGTTTCTTGCTCTTGTTTTATTTTCTCGTTTGAATATATGATGCAGAAGAGAAGAACTTACCTTCTTTTTTGCTCACTGCTATATCTCAGCATACAAAGAGGGGGCTTGACATAGCAAGGAATTTAGTTAGTATTTATTGAATGAAGAATCACATGTACAAATGACCCTGGGGCTACCTCGAACATTTAAAGAATATAACCTAGATGTATATTCCATTTAGATCTTAACTTTGTATCTAACTGAATTAATAAATTTAAACTTGGGACCGAGGTTTATATAGTGGAACATATCATCAGTGTAAGGAGTTTAAACACTCTTCAAGGAAAATAAATACAAAATGAAGATTAGGTAAGCCATTTGATTGCCACCGATTTCTTCCTCATTTTTTGGTAAAAATCATGGAGGTTATGACAGTTATAGTGAGTCCCACGATGAATGATGTTTAACTTAAGGTAATCAAGAAAACCTCATTCTGTTTTGGCTAGTGCCTAACTAGAACAGTTCTTGTTAAAGTGCTATAAGAAATTTTTGGGGAACCTTTTCTTTGGGGCATAGTGTCTCTACCACTGAGCTGTATCCCCAGCCCTTTCTATTCTTTGTCTCTAAACAGGCTCTCATTAGTTGTTCAGGCAAGCCTAGAACTTGTAATTCTCCTGCATGGCCCTCTCTCATTGCTGGAATTGGGGTATGCACTGTGCCACGCACAGCTGCTGGGTCAATTTTCTTACTATTGTAAAAGAGTGGGCAGTGCATAGGCAAAGGTATTTATTTGCCTTCCCTCTCACTCTTTGAATTTGGATATTGCCTTTTGAAGATGTAGTGCTTGTGGTTGGAACAACCAACCTGGAACTGTGGGGGAAGCACCAACAACATATTCAGTGTTTCTGAGCAAAATCACAGGAAAAGATGACATCTGTGTGGACAGAGCTGATGCTGCCAAACTGGGAGCAACCTGCTCGTGGACTTCTTGAGGAGTGCGGTAATCCGTGTCTATACTGTTCAAGTCACTCATTTGTATACACGTAGCTAAGTCAGAAATTATCTGTAGCAAAAATTATTCTGATATGGAAGACTTGAAACAAAAGACTTGCCACTAATTCCAATAAATCTCAATGGCAACAATTTACTTGGAAAATCTCAATGTGCACTTATTCTCCAGAAGGCACCAGAGTTCCCTGAGTAGTGATGATTTACCTCTGGTTTCATCACTGTTTTTGATTCTCTGTACAGATATGAAGTGTCACAAAGTGGTGTGCTGGGCTGTGACAGCTCCTCCAGCTCCCACATAGGAACCAACAGCGCCCTCCTCCAGCGGGGTGGATCTGGCCAGAGGTCCTGCCTGGAGCACTGCTCTACTCCAGGCTACAAGCAGAGAATGCCTTTTCTTCATCCACACAGGCTGGCTCCGTACTGCACGGTGGCCACCCTCTCCGTGGAAAAATTTCTATTTCTCATTATTCTTTCTCTTTGAATCAGCTCCAAATCCTCTGGCTTTAGTAAAATGACTCTCCTTTAACATTTTCTTTATAGCATTGAGCCATTGTTCATGCTCAGTTAAGGATGATGACAAATAATGCAACTAACAGTAATTAGTAGCCTGAAAGAAAACGATGGCTGAGAAGACAGAGGGGAACTTCCCGGGAGAGTTTTATTCCTATTTCGATGAGCCACGTAAGAAATGCAGTGGCAGAATCCTCCACCTGGGAAGGCGCGAGCCTGGACAAATAGCGAGAACAGATGACGGTGGGGAATTCTGCAATAGTGAGGTAATGAGCTGAAAGGCCCAATGGTGTTTTATTCTGTCTAATTTCAAAGGCTTAATTTTCACCATTACTGAATGGTGATTGTTACACTCCCTCACAAACACAGCATTGACCTAGATATGAGCCAGCATGCAGCTTAAATTTCCCTCAGTTATATTTGTAGGGAAATAGTACCTGATGGAGTGTTCTTAAGAAAATATAGCTTCCCTGCCTCTTGCTCTTGCTGCCAGTGCGAGTGGTGTGCCCTGCCCGTTCCCACCCAGCCTTTGTCAGCCCCTCCTCGGTCAGGGCGGTCCTCCCCAGAAAGCCTTCTTGGTCCTTTGTGCTTTGAGGTAACTGTTTTCTTCTGAGTTCCTGAGGTATGTTTTTTTTCTCCTTTCCCTAAACCAACAAGTTTTGCATATTGTATGTATGACTTACATGCAACAAAATTTACATATCTTAGGGCTGAGTTTGATGAATTTTAAATAAACGAATACTGAAATAAAGACCTAGAACATTTCCCAGAGATTCCCTCATCACTATTCAGGGAGCTAACATTCTTAAAAAGTCTTCATATAAATCTGTGGGTTTTCCCTGAATTTAACTTTTGTCTCAGAGGACATTTGCAGTGCCCAGGAGCACATGCAGTAGCCACAGTGAGCAGGGCGTGGGGGTCAGTGGAAGTCAGGGTCACTGCTACTAAACATCAAGGGACAGTGTCACACATCAAAGCAGTACAGAGCTGAGGGTGAGAAACCCTGATGTAAATAAGATCATGGAGTATGTTCTTTGGATCTGATGTCTTCTACCAAGCACTGTCTGTGAGGTTCACCATATTGCTGTGTAAATCAGTAGGTCTTGTGCATTGGTGTGTAGTATTCAACCATGTGATAAATGAGTAAATGAAAATGTTCATTCCCACATTTGTATGCATCTTGGTTGAAGAGAGTCAGCATGGTGATTAAGAGACCGGGTTTGGGCAGCAGATTACCTGGATTCATCCTTGGCTTTGTCTTGTTTTAGCCATAGGACTGGTAGGAAGTTACCTAACTTTCCTGTGCCTCAAAGCTATAGTAATTAAAGTAGAGATGGCATATTAATATCTGTTTACAGGGTTGTTGAGAGGATGAGGTTTGTAAATAAACTTAATGTGCATAGAAATAATGCTGACCTGCCTGTGCTAAAAATTGTTGAGCTATGTACTTGGCACATCAAGTTTATTATGAATAATTACTGAAAAAAAAAAGAGAAAAAAATCAACATTTGTCAAGGCTGCTAAAGGGACTGATGTTTCACAATGTATCTGCAACAAAACATACCCATTCCAAACTGGGACTATCTCTGATCATCTGGCTGTCTAGATCTTATATCTTACACACATTTTAAAATATAACACATTTCTGAAACATAAAAAGAATCTTCTAAAGAAAGGAGAATTTAATGTTAGGATTTTATATTTCTTTAAAATTATTTAAAGTTGAGTCTAGAAATTTAGTCATGAGTTTTAGGAAAATTGTCTCTGGGTTGAATCATAAAGGAATCTAGTCCTTCTTGAACAGGAGAAATAGCAGCACGTGGGAGAGACTAGCTGAAACCATTTTAGATGATAACTTCAAAGATTTTGGAAAGAAATTATGTTAAAGAAGCAAAAAATTTGCCTAGCTGAACGAGGAAATTATTGTGTGACCTTACAAAGTTCACTTGTTTTTAAATACAGCATTTTAGTCTTTTTGTATAATGCCTGCATTCAGGCACATATGAGATGCTTGACCATACGTTATATTTTTGGCTCAGGGTACTATAGTAATTTTGATAATAAGGCTGCATAGATGGCCAAACCTAGGTCTGATACAACTCAATATATGATACAAACTGCTCCTACATAGCATATTTTGCTTCTTATTATAAGCAGGTATCAGTCAGTGCTTTGCTAGAGAAACAGATACAGCGTAAGTTATACAAATGTCTAAGAAATGACAAGACTGGCTTACTGCGGACACCCACAGAATCAGACGAGGAACATAGAGAGTGTCTGATTGCGCAATGGGCGCTGACAGTCAGTCCAGGGCAAAGCAGGTGTGAGTCTGAATCAGGAGGCCAGGGGGTCTATGCCCGAAGGCGTGAGGGTGTGCAGTGGGAGTCACAGAGTCTGCCCTGAAAGCCAGGAGACAACATCGAAACCCGCGGCAGAGACTGGAGCCCCTGTGAACAACAGACGCCAGTCCATCCTTCCTCATTTCCCGTTCCCATCATCCAGATGACCAACCGCCCTAGGGTGGTCCTCCACACCCTGGAGTGTAGAAATGCTGAGTTGATGTAGTTAATATTCTAAACTTTTCAGGTTGACACAATCAATCAGCTTAATAGTGCATACACGGAGCCAGTGGTCGAAGCCTTTGTTATCTAACTGTGGAGAGGCTCTGAGTGCCGATCAGCTACACGACGGACTCGCCTCGTACCACTTGCTTTATGAAGTCCTGACAGTGAGGACTAACTACAGCCTCTCTGTTTAATGGTTTTCTTTTCTAGAAAAGACCTTGTTACTCACAGAAATCTGGGGAGATTCTCTCTGTTAGCCTGATAAAATATAAAAGCAGGTCATGAGCTCTGTTCATGCAGGCATGGGTCTATGAGTTCTGATTTCCCTCTGAGCAAAGCTAGCCCTTGCTAGGAAGTATTTTTCTGTGACTGTCTGTCATGTTCCCACGCAGGAGGCTGAGCAAGCTTTGTCTATGGCACTGAGCAACTGATCACATTAAGATATTGCAAAATGACCTGTTGATGAAAGAGCCAGGAGAGCTCTGGCCAAAGTCACCATCTGGTGGCACGGGGCTCTGCCACCTGAGTACTTCAGCCCTGTAAGACTCTGTAGCCAGTGGGAGTGGTCCTGCCTGTGGAACTGACCCTGTGGGTTTTTGTTCTGTTTACACTATTCTTTGACAATGAAAAACTACATAACAAGGGGAAAAATTTACAAAAATGTAGATTTTACTAAAACCAGGCTATACTGTGAAGAAAGAGCATTTTCTTATTGGTACATGGAAAAAAATCATGAGGAAAGATATTGTCCTACATAATCCCCTTGTAGAAGCTTTTCTTTTTTTTCAAGAAACATTCTCTAGTATCACAGGGTGAATAGCACAGGTAAATTCAACAAAACTTGTGGGAGGAACTTGCTGTGGCTTTTGTCATGAATGAGGGCAGAGAAAAGTTATTGCTTCTTAACAGAAAATTTTGAAATGCATTCCCCCACCTCCATGACAGACTGTTAAAAAGGGAACTGACACTAGTGTGCAGACAACCAAAGCTGGCCTCTTTCCAGCGGAGGTTTGATTAGGAGAACTACCAGCAAACGGGACTGAGTTTTATTTCACAGAAAGAAGAACAGAGTAACAATGAAGACACAGAAAGAAAATGAGGTCAGTGTGCTTTCTCCTTAAAAAAGAGATCCAGCCTGGTTTCAAGCAGATAACATAGGTAAAGACTTTAGTGTCTAGTTCATGCCATAATTTACCCTGGAAGATCAAAGGAATAGTCACTGACTCATTTATTCTTTCTCACATATTTCTACTGCATGCTGACAGTTGGAGCTGAGCCTGTCCTGCTCTGGTTGATGTGCAGAGAACACTGGTGAGTGTCAGAGTCTGCCACACAGTATTCTCCTCCTCTGGACACTGCACACCAACAAGACCTGCACTTCCCCAAGGTGCAGCCTGGCTCTAGGTCATTTCTGAGCTGACTCCTGCAACCCTGGACACACGTTCCCCGTAGGCAAGCGTGTCACTCTGAAGAGCCCCTTCCCCAAGTGCACCGTCAGTCTCTCGCATGAAAAAGGTTCACCATGAAGTAGTCAAGACGCTCTTTCAGCATCTGCACAGTCTTCTCTTCTGCCAAGGGACTGTATCCTACACAGAGAAGCAGGGAAGAAGCAGGCTCCAATATCCAGCAATGGCATGGCAGGTGATTACCCCATGCTCATTTAAGAGCCCGAGTCCTGCCACATCAGTCCCAAACAATGCCATGTTAGAACTTCCCGAATTATGTTAATCTCAAAATATTTCTAACATTCGTATGATAACAAATCCTGCTGGGAAAGAACTTATTCTTACATATATGCCATCTCACTACTTACAACAAAATATTTCAAAATATGTCACTACAAGTTTAACACACACCTACTATGTGCCAGACATTGTCCTGGAGATGCATGATCAAATGAAGTCACTGCTGTCATGCTGCTTACATTCGTATTAATTAAGTGATATAAAATTTAAAGTTATATAGGATAAAAGCTATGAAGAAACTGAGTAGCATAAAGGGAGAAAGAGGAAGAGGAATGGGGCTCAGGAAAGCCTGACTTTTAGGGTGCACTCGAGCAGAGGCTTGAGTGAAAAGAGGCGGGGGTATCTGGGGTGAGGTTTGTTCCCAACAAAGATGTAGCGGTTATAGGGGTTGAGGCCTGCTCGTTTGGAGTATTTCCAGGAATGGAGGAGGCCATGGTGGCTCAGGAACAGTGAGCAAGTGGAGGCTGTGTGGCAAGGTGACTGGGGCTGCGTCTGCTCGACCTGGGGCCCAAATCCAGGAACTCAAACCTTACTCCAAATGTGACTGGAGGTCTCAAGTAGGTTTGGGGTCAGAAAGCAAGCAGGCCAGTGCATCTCTCCAAAATGTATGAGAAAGCAGCATTTCTTATAGGTCTGTTCAGATCACATGTATCCTCTGGCAAACACATGTACTCATAATCTCTGTATCTTATTCAGAGCCAAACTTGCCATTATTTACAAGAGTAACATTCTTTGCAGATAAGATTCAACTATGGTTGTGTTTTCTCATTTTGTCTTTTTAAACACCCCAGAAGCAGTATTTGTCATGTGTAATTTTAGCTATATATTTTGTGAGTTCATTGTTTCTTCTCCTCTTCATCTTTTTAACACATATTAATTGCACATATCAGTGGAGTTAGTATGATATTCCAACTCTTTCCCACCCCCACTGATAAAATCCAGCCACCTTTCTACCCCATTTCCAGCCTTTCTCAACCTGTAGTTATCATTATTCTACTTGCAGATGGGCTTTTTTTCCATATATGAGAACATAATATACTTACATTGCTGTATCTACTGCATCCCAGTAATGTTATGTCTTCCATTTCCATTCATTTCACTGCAGATGATGAAATTTCATCCTTCTTTATGATTGAATAATTTTCCTCTGTTTATATGACTTTCCATTTGTCCATTCATCTGTTGATGGACACCTGGGCTGGAGCCAGGGATTTAGCTCAGAGGTATAAGTGCCTGCCTGGCAAGTGTGGGCTTGTGAGTTCAATCCCTGGTACCAGACAAACACCTGGGTTGGTTCTGTACCTTAGCAGTTGTGAATAGTGCTGCCGTGTTAGTGCTCTAATACGTTGATTTCATTTTCTTGGGATTAACACCCAGAAGTGAGATAATTAAAACATATGATTGGGCCAGGGATTTAGCTCAAGGCATAAGCACCTTCCTTGTAAGCGCAAGGTCGTGAGTTCGATCCCTGGTACAAAAAAAAAAAAAGATTTACATGTATTTTTTTATTTCTACGAGAAACTTACACTGTTTCTCATTATGGGTGTATCAATTTACATTCCCACTGACAGTCTAAAGGAGTGTCTCCCCACAGCTTTTCCAGCATTCTGTTTATTTTTAACTGGAATCAGATGATCACTCATTATGGTTTTGATTTTCATTTTCCAAATGACCAGAGAGGTTGCAAATTTTTAGTATATTTGTTGGCAATTTGTATATATTCATTCAATAAGTATTTATTCAGATTATTTGCCTATTTTGGTTGTTTTTTTTCTGGTTAGGTTTTTGAGTTGCTTTTATGTTCTGGGTATTAGTCCATTGTTAGTTGAACAATTTTCAAATATTTTCTCCCATTCTGTAGCCTTTGTTCACAATACTAATTTTTTTCTTGGCAGAAGTTTCACAGCCAGATATAATTCCATGTTTCTATTTTTTAAAAATTTTGCTGCCTGTGCTTTTGGAATCTTATCCCAAAGATCATTATTTATGCTACTGTCTTGTTACTTTTCCCTATATTTTCTCATTGTAGTTTCTGGCTTTGGCTCTTACCTTTGGTTTCTGTCTGTTTGGAGTGTGTTTTTACACAGAGTGAGAGGTGGGAGTTTCCTCGCCACCTCCCGACAGGTGCCTAGACTCCCCTGCACCACTTGTTAAAGTGATTGTCCTTTCCCCACCCTGCTTTTGGTACCTTTGTCAAAGATCAGTTGGTGATAGATGTATACATTTGTTTCTGGCTTCTCTATTCTGTTTCAGTGGTCTGTGTGTCTATTTTTATGTCAGAGCCATGCTGTTTTGGTTAGTATAGATTTGTAGCATATTTTGAGGGCGGATATTGTGATGCCTCCAGCTTTGTCTTTTTGACATACTTTTGTGAGAAAGAGTTGCACATTTATCAAAAAGATGGCTTTGGATTTACTTCCAGGTAGATAACAGTGTAGTAACTGGCCTCCCAGGGTAACCTGGACAGCCTGCCTCCTGGTACTTATACTTTGTTTGTTTTGTTACAGGGTGTTGAACCCAAGGTTTTGATACTGAGCTGCTCCCTGCCTCTTTTTTGCCACAAGGTCTACCTCATCCCTGGCTGGGCTTGAACTTGTGATCCTCCTCCCTCAGCCTCTCATGTTATGTTTAGTATTCTTGTATAGAACCAAAATATGGTAGAAATGATGGCGTATGACTTAGGAGACTAAGTCACAAAAGACATTTGCACTTTTGCCTATTTGTTTTAGATTTATCCGATCTTTGGTGTTAGAGCTTACATTTCAGTTAACAATGAGCTCTGTATAAAACCACCTGATTTCTTTTTTTTTTTTAATCTTAAAAGGCAGTAAAATTAAACACAACAAAACAGAACAGAATGGGACATAAGAAAGCATAAATTTCAAAGCTAGACAACCAGACATCTTCACTATCTGTCATATTCTCTCTTGTTTTCTTCCAAATGGTTGTCCTTATCTTTGCATATGGAGAGCTCATACTAAATAACATAGCCAATCTTTTCACAAGATGTGTAGTTCACTGGCTCCCACTTGCTAGGCAGCGGGGAGGGGGAGGGGGTACATGGGATAGGGGACAGGATGACATGAGATGTCTGATTCTCAGCCCACATGCAGGCAGGATCACAGTTGCCCCCCAGAGATGGGAAGAGTTCCTTGTTCTCCCAGCACCCCGAGTCAACCACACGGTGCAGGTCCTGATGCACCAGGGTCTCTCTCCTTCGGGCCGCCAAAAGTCTGCTACACTCTCAGCTGCCCCCCAGAGAGAGGGGGAGTTCTTTGTTCTCCCGGCACCCCAAGTCAACTGCACGTGCAGGTCCTGAGGCACCAGGGTCTCTCCCCTGCAGGCCCCCTAAAGTCCACCACACTC
>PVJX010024542.1:0-27958 GCA_004027295.1 Dolichotis patagonum
ACGAAGTGACACACACGCCCACACGGAGTAACACACACGCCTGCACAGAGTTAGACACACATCCAAACGGAGTAACACACATGCCCACACAGAGTAACACACATGCCCGCATGGAATAACACACACGCCCACACGGAGTGACACACACGCCTACACGGAGTAACACACACGCCCGTAAAGAGTTAGACACACATCCACACGGAGCAACACACATGCCCACACAGAGTAACACACATGCCCACATAGAGTGAGACATACGCCCACATGGAGCGACACAAACGCCCACACACAGCAACACACAAAATCACACGGTGCGACACACACTCCCACAGAGTAACGAACACACCCACACAGAGTGACACACATGCCTACCCAGAATAACACACATGCCCACATGGAATAACACACATGCCCACACGGAGTAACACGCCCACACAGAGTGACACACATGCCCACACGGAGTTACACACACATCCACACGGAGTAACACACAAATTCACATGGAGTTACACACATACCCACACAGAGTAACACACATGCCCACATGGAGTAAACTGCTCAATAGTACCATGACAGATTAACTTGCTCTGAGTGTTCTTGATATTTTTCTTTGAAAATATCCTTTTAAAATAATCGGAAGATTTAGTGATCCCAGTTGGCCTTTGAGAGAATCACTATTACTGGCACTCATAAAAATTGGACATCTTCAAATCAAATTGTATCCCAATGAAAGTACACAGAACACATGACTACTCTTAGATTTGACTTTTTCTCTAGTTCCAAAAATGAGGTATGATGTCTTGAATACTTACCTACTTACACAATTTTTTAAAATTACATATTTGGAAAATAGAAAAACTTAAAACTAGGTTTCACACTAAAAGTAGAAGCTTTTAAAAATTATCTACTTGGAAAATAAAAAATATGCAGCACAGTAAACAAACAACGCATGAAGACTTGCATACCTATCTTCGTTCTTGGTTTCCAAAGGAGGGGCAGGGCCCCTTGATTGGCCAAGGGGGTCAAATGCAGAACCTGAGACACAATTCAAGAGTTCATATTTAATTTGCAACCCAACACAAGGGAAGAGAATGTGAATACATGAAATCTTGTACAGGGAATTTACCTTATTAAATGGTTTAGTTACCTATTTATTAAATGGATATAACATTTATTATGATTACATGTATCAAGAAATTGGTAAGATATTTTAAATATGCTTTCATGAAACTATGCAAATAAAACTAGTGGGTTAACATGTAAAAACGAAAATCAGATATGCTGTCACTATTTACTCTCTATTGCACTAATCTATATCAACTCTAAAATCATCAGTAGTGTAAATATAACTTTGTATTGGATTTCTAACTTTCCTTATTGGTATAATAAACATTCTGTCATAGCCCTATGTTTTAATCACATTTAACTTTTCTATATTTATAGTGTTTTTACCTTTTATTTCTAAATATAACTTACAGAAAGTACAATGCACATGTTCTAAATATACAATTCAACATATTTTGAAAAATTACACAGTGGAACACCATCCCAATTTCATCATCCTTGTCCTTTCTTTTTTTTTTTTTTTTTCCTTTTGAGACGGTCTCACCCTGTAATTCAGGATGGCCTTGAACTTGCTATGCAGCCCAGGCTGGCCTCAAACTCGTGGTTATCCTTCTGCCTCAGCCTACCAAGTGCTGGGATTACAGGTGTGCACCACCATGCCCAGATTTTTGCCTTTCTTAACGGTACCTAAAATAATGATCAATTATAATCAATGACATTTTAAATTTTATTTAATATGAAAATGATATTTATATGCACAATATCAGTACAAATTAAGAGATCTGAAAAAACGATCAGTAGGAATGGCGGAACAAACCTCTCAACGCTGCTTTGGTAAACCCAGCTGCTCTCACTGCTGTCATGGGTCTGGGAACTCCGTCCTTTAGAGAAAAGGAATTATTTAAAAATATTCTTAAATATGATCAACTGCTACACATGACATACATTTTAATATAGCCTTACTTTTAATTCTTATTTTACAATTACTACCCACTTACTCCTTTCTTCTGCTTCCTTGTGTATCTTATGTATCAATCCTGTCTCTACCTTTTCTTTGTGCTGTAAAATTTCATTCCTTGACTGAATTAGACTGTTTTCAGTTAAAAAAAAAAAAAAAGCACAAATTAGAGTATTAGTTAGCTGCTCTGCCACTTTTAGCTGTTCAATATGCCCATGAGAGAAACCACAGAAACTGTTATAAGAGGCATCATAGGAAGAGAAGCATAAACAGACTATCAATTCTCCGCCCACCCCCAGTGGGATTTACCTTGAGACCTGAGTAAATCCAAGGGCAGCATGCCTCCAAGTATTTAGAAAAGCCCAAAACTACAGCCCACAAATTAAAGAATCATAATCACTATAAAAGCAACATTTTATTTAGCATTTTAAAATATAAAATGGGGGACACTTTGGTAATAAATTCTAAGTCACAAGAAAGGCACAAAATCAACATGCGACACAGGTACCTGAATAGCTCCTGTCATTGGTCTTCCCATTGATGACATCAAGGATGTTTTGGACTGGTAAACAGAAAAGCGAGTCAAAAACATACCTAAAGACAGCCGCCTTCAATTTTATAAATACTTTCTTCATAACTGTTTTCCTCATCCTATCATTGAGTAAACCGAAATATATTTTTTCCCATTTATCACCTGAGAATACAGGATCAAACTCTACAACACAAATAGGCAAACTACAACCCGCACCCTCCAAGGGAAGCTCCCCTGGAACCCACCTCCACGCTGTCTGGCTGCTCTCACACGACAAGGGCGAGATGGGTGAACAGCTGCCACAAAGACCATCGCCCTGCACTGCCTAAGACACTGACCCTTCACAGCCACACCTCGCTATTTCTCATTCTGTCACAGCATCCAAAACCAAATTGATGAGTACCATGCACTTGGGCCAGTTAACAAAAGCACGATTGCTCTGACGCACTGGGTTATGATACAGAAGGCTGCTGGCTTCATCCATACAAAGGACACAACGGAAGCAATGTCTGGGGCTCTGGGTTCTCAAACCATTACTGATCCTTTAGAAAATTTTTATCATAAGGACTAGCAAATGCTGTTCTGCCCCCTTCTTTACTTATTAATGGCTTTTTTTTACAATTATAAAAATTACATTTAAATAATATCTAGCTTCACATAAAATATATGAATGGAAAACACATAAGACTTGGTTATATTATGTAAAAAATAAACAGAAGTCAATTGACAAACAAGGTTTACAAATGGAAAAGAGTAATAAAATATTTCTGATGTACTTACAAATCAAGACTAAATCAAAGGTGTTAATCAAATGACCTTTTTAAAACGTTCATAACTATCCAAAGTGGGAAACATATCTGGGTCATGAACTGAAAAACAGCCAAAAATATTTAGAACTACCTAATGTGAGCTTATATATAAGAAAATGCATCTTAATATTTTCAGCTTACAAAAACCTACCCCATATCCAGTAGCTATAGGTCTAGTAACTGCCGTGCTTGGTATTTTAGCAGTTATCTTGGGGAAGAAAAAGAACATGGTTAACAGGATTCAGATTAAGCTATATAACAGAAGGTTGGCAAAGAAATGAAAAAGGCAATCTCATCAATAAATAGACTTTGACTCGGTTTCAAATCATTTTAAAGGAGAAGGGGACTGCAGGCCGGCCTGAGCTGTCACCAAGGACCTGTTCCATGCTGCACTGAGCATTTGTGACCCTTAAATGCATGCATGGTGCTGCCAGTTGAGCCTCAACAACAGCAGAGGGTTCAGGGTCTGGACACCGAGGATGGACTCTCAGCCCCCTCCTAACTGCTTATTCTGTATCTTTGAACCTAAATTTGCTCACCTTTTAAATAAAGACACAAAATATACTGATTACAAAATTACAGATGACATAAAATAGAACCACATGACAGTATCCTAAAATGCTAGTTGTTGAATTTATTATTTGAAATATTTGACTAAATATATCATTCATGAACAGAATATATTTTGGGTAGAATTTAAAAACCTAAGAACTAAGAATCAAAAGTCTGGGGACAAAAACATGTTTTTGAAATAATCAGTTTGAACGCACTAGAAAATCTTCAAGTGAAGAACTGCAAGTTCTTGAACTAAGGGGAGAGGGATTAGCTAGACAGGGAGCTTGCACTGCGGCGGTTTCTCTCCTTCAGGTGCCTGTTCATTCTGAAGGTTTGGCTGAGAAAGCAGAGTATGGCTTCTGACAGACTCACAGGCTGAAAAAACGAACATGGGAGTTGAGGGACTCCTCCAGGCCTGAGATCTCAAAAGGCTATCCCCTAAGGCTGAAAGATAAAGCGAAGTACACCATCCTCCATAAAGACTGAAGTCCGATTTAGAATTATCTCAGATCCAACTGGATCAAGGTGATCAGAGAGCCCTTCTGCTGCGCAGGTCCTAAGTAAAAGCAAACCCTCCCTAGTGAAAGACCTTTGAGTAGTATGCTAGCCAACAGCACCTTCTGTGGGAACAGAAACTCTGTCTTTTCTGACGAGAGCTAATGGTCACAGACAGAATTACCGGGCATCTGAAATGGGGCTAATGTAATAAGGACTTGAATTTTAAATTTTATATAATTTAAATGTAAATAGCTATGTGTGGCAGTTGGCTATAACATTGGACAGCACAGGCTAAAATAATAAATTATCTCTATATAATTTTTTTTCTTATAGTGTCTGACATTAAATCAAAAACAACCAGACAGGGGCTGAGGATAGGGGTCTTTGGCAGGGCAGGTGCAGGCCCTAGGTTGGATTCCCAGCACAACAACAAACAAAAACAACAATTAACAAAAAGCAACAACAACAGCAACAAAAACCACAAGTCACACAGTAGGCAAGACATCCTAACCAAAAAATTAAGAGAAACAAACAAATGGAAAGAAATCCACAAGGGAATACAGACACTGAGAATACCATACTCTAACCACTGGTTCTTTGCCTTATATTCCAAGGCTTACACCTCTGAGAAGGTTGGCTCCGGGTCTCAGAAAGTGCTAGAAAGGAAGGATGTGGGTCTCAGCAATTTCTTCCCTGGGCACAAACTGAGGAAGAGACAGCTGTTGAGATCTGCTATCTATGCCTGCCTCTGGGTTCGTTCTTGGATGCAGTGCAGCACAGAGCAGCTCCTCTACCATCTTCGTCCTTGGTCGCCTTCCGTCCTCACTACAAAGCTCTCTCCTCTACCTCAAGGTCTCAAGATGCTTTACAGTCAACCCTAAGTTTATTTCCTAAACAGCTGCTCCTGACTGCCCAACTCAGGGTAAATAACTTCTCTTTGTGATCCCACAGCAATTTATTACATTACTGGGGACCATGAATACACAACAGCTGACTTTTCATACCTCCCGAGGGATAAATGGAGGCTTGGGACTCCATTTATCAACCTTTGGAGACTTTCCGTTAACTCCTGAGATGGGCCATCCTCTCCCTCCCACTAAGTCTAAACTAAGGCTACAAAATGAAAAAGAACACTCCAGAGTAAGATCCTCTTCATATAAAATCATCTCCAGCTACTCAACAAGAAAAAAAAAAAAACCCTGCCTTCTTAGATCATTTATGAGAGGCATGGATAAAACATACTTCCCTAGATCCTGTTTCAATACAGGCACAAATTATTCTTAAAGATAAGTTTATTATCTAGTCAGCCTCAACTACTAGAAAAACATTATAAAAGATAGCCTTTGCTTCAGATAGTTCACTTGATACTTCAGTAATAACAGCTTCCTTACTATTCCATAATCAGGACTGGGAGAAAGCCAAAAAGAGCAAACAGACCAAAAAAAGTAGCTGCACTTGTTGTGGCCTTAAAAGAAATAGACCTTAAGCTGAATGTTGCATGTGCATTCTGGATCCTTCTACTAATATCTCGATAACTGCTCAAGATATTAAGACAAAAATCAATGACATGTCAGACTCTAGAATTCCCTGGACCTTATCCTTATCCTCCTTATGGGAAGCCATTACTAGCTTCTATTGGTGGAAATCTTTGTTAATTGTACTCATAATTATCCTGTTGATTCTGTTATTTGGCCCATGCATACTTAATTGTTTCTCTGGCTTTGTTTCCTCCAGAATTAAAGCTGTACACCTACCAAAGATGAAAATGCCTCGCGTCTTTTGAGGGCCTTTAGATAGAACCTTGCAGAGTATCCCACACTGCCGACCAACAACTACCACTCCCTTCAGCCTGAAGAAGCCAGACTGGTCATTGTCCATTACTCCTTCACCTCAAGGAGTTCAAGGTACTTCTTCAGAGGGAGGAATGTTATAGGCAGCTGAATCAGATAGAAATATTACAGGCAGTCAGACAGGGCTGAGCCCTTTAAGGAGCCAGTACAGAAGACCAAATATCTTGCAACCTTGGAGGAGACAGACACCTCTGCTGCAGGCCAGATCTCAAGACAAAAAACAAAGCAAATGCAACTGCACCCTAAGGATAAACATCAGGGACTGATACTGTAAATAAGTATCCATCACCTTGAGGAAGCCAGAAGAAGCCACTAATCCAACCCCCTACAGGCACTGGCCATGTTCCCATTTTCCTATTGAACTCTAATTTAATCAACCTTACCTAAGCAATTATACTCATAATCTTACTGGTTGACTATAGTTATGTCCCACCTCATGCCCACATGCCTTGCAAGTTTCCATTTTTCCCCATCTTGGACCCACTTCATCTCACTATTTTGCTCTATAATAGTCCCTAGAAAAGACAGAGTCTTTGACAACCCACTTGGGAACCTTTCTGTCTCTCTGTCTCTTTCTCTCAATAAATATGTTCTGCTCTCAAAAAAAAAAAAATAGCTAGTGTGGAGGAAAGAAAGATGGAAAACTACAAAACATGGTTCTCCTATTTTCTACTCCAGGAAGGACCTTGACAAAAAATGCCATAAATTCTGAAGACATTTATTACTTTTCTAGGTTCTTTTCTACCTGAAGAAGTCTATGGCTTTCATGTAATTTTAGAAATGGAAAACTTTTTACATTAACAGCTTCATACTGAACGTATAACAAAATACATACATTTAAATATTCAGTTTAGCAGACTGAGCACCTGTAATCCCAGCACTACGAAAGCCAAGGCACAAGAACCGCTAGTTAAAGGTCACTCTGAGGTATATAGTGAGACCTTATTTCCAAAATAATCATTTAATTACACAGTTTGTTTAGTTTTGACACATACATAATCTGTGAAACCAACACCACATAACTATCAGTCCCAAAATTTCCTCACATCCTTTTGTAATCTCTTCTTCCTGCCTGTCCTCCCTACCCGAACCCCTTCCTCTGGCAGTATTAACCAGGTTTTTGTCATAAATTAGTTTGAAAGCTCCAGTTTCATCCAAATGAAATAAAAAATACAGTTTTTTGTTTAGATTCTTTAATTCAGTACAATTATTTTGATATTTGTCCATGTTATTGCATGGAACAAAATTTTTTTTTTTTTTTAAATATCAGGGATCAAACTCACAACGTAGCACTTGCCAGGCAGGAGCTTATGCTGCTGAGCTAAATCCCTGGCCCAAACAAATTTATTTGTTAAGAATAGGAAACCCAATGTGTGGGGTGCTGCAGGACTGGGGACAGCCAGCCCCCAGTCTCTCCCCATAAGCAGTGCCATTCATGGACTGTGAGGAGAGGGAAGGCCACACCAGGAAGCAAGCCCCATCTGGGAACCAGTCTCATGCATGGGCTGCCACAGGACTGGGGACAGCCAGACCCCCATCCTTTCCCACGGGCTGGGAAACAAGAACCAAGCCCCCCACCCCCTTAAGTGAATGGCTGACCCAGAGAAACACAGGCTGTGATGATAGCTACTGAGGTGAAATGTAATCGGTTGGTATGGTGTTTCGCGTTTCACTGACTTTGCAGGTCTAGGGCCAGTGCTCTGATCATAGGTTCAGAGGACAGCGGTATGCAGTGTGGCATCTAGGGGGATCTCCTGAGGGTTGCAGCCATTTTTATTTCCCTACTGTCATGTTTTGAAGTCCTGTATCATTTTCATTGTGTTGTTGGGTTTTATTCTCTTTTGTTTTGTTTATGTTAAATCCAACGGCATGAGCAGCCACTTCAAAGATAGCAAGATGTATTATGGGAGCAATTTTGGATTTATTATTGGCTTGTTTTGAAGTCCCTTATTACATTCATTGTTTTGTTTTTATTATTTCTATTGTATTCTGTTCTGTTTGATTTTTACTATATCCAAAGGTATCTGCAGCTATTATGAAGCCAACAAAAGGCATTACAGTAACTATTGTTGGTTTCATAATGTTTTGAAGTCCTGCATCACTTACACTGGTTTGTTTTGATAGGTTTTATTCTGTTTTAGTATCCTTGGTTTTATCCTCTTTAAAATAAAAAAAAATTAAAAAGGATAGGAAACCCAGATCTCATAGGAAATATAAAAAAGAATCAAGAACGAGGATCTCATTAAAAAACTTTTGCACAACAAAAGAAATCACCAACAGAGTGAAGAAACAACCCACAGAGTGGGAAAATATTTTAGCTAATTGTCCCTCCCACAAAAGACTAATATCAAAAACATACAAAGATTTGAAAAAATAATCAGATCCCCCAAACTTAAAGACCCAATCCAAAAATGTATCTGAAATGAATACATATTTCTCAGATGAAGAAATACAAATGACAAATAAATATATGAAAAAATGTTCAACATCATTCATCATTTGAGAGACACAAATTAAAACAACTCTGAGATTCCATCTCACTCCAGAAAGAATAGTTATCATCAAGAAATCAATCAATAACCAATGCTGGAGGGGCTGTGGGTAAAAAGAAACCCTTCTCCACTGTTGGTGAGAGGGTACACTGGTACGACCACTGTGGAAATCAGTGAGGACACTCCTCACTGATTAGAACCAGGACTAGAGGTCCCATTTGACTTAGCTATTCTCTTTCTAGGTATCTTCTTGGAAGAATTAAAAACATCACACCATGGCAATATACATGTACCCATGTTTATAGCAGCACAATTTGTAACAGCTAAATCTTGGAAACAACCCAAAGGCCCATCAACTGAGGAATAGATGAAACAAAGATGTGTTTGTTGTTATACAATGGAGTATTACTCAGACATACAGATAAACTTTTTTAAAAAGATAAACTTGAGACATTTATAGGTAAACAGATGCAACTTGAGACCATACTATAAGTAAAATAAATCAGACTCACATGTGTAAACATCATATTATCTCTCTGTTGTGAGAAACTAAAAGTAAGTGAGGTCCAAAGTACACAATAGATATTGTGAAATGGGAAGAAATTATTCAAAGGAAAGAGGAACAAGGGTAGCAGAAAGGGAAAAGGAAGGAAAGGAAAGGGGAAAAAATACAAAATAGTTATATTATTAGTTTTTCTTAGTTTATTAAAAAGAAAGGTTTTTGCAAAAAAAAAAAAAAGAAAAATTCATTCTAAAATCCTCATGGAATATCAAGGGACCTTGAAAAGCTAACACAATGTTGAAGAAGGAGAAGAAAAAAGTTGTAGAAGTTACAGGTCCCAATTTTAAAACATATTACAAAGTTACAGCGATCAAAACAGTGTGGCATTGGCATAAAGACACATAGATAAAAGAAACAGAAAAGAGACCTAGAAATAAACAAATACAGTAAAATAATCTTGGACAAGGATGCCAAGACCATTAAGTGGAGGAAAGAACAGTTTTTTCAACAAATGATATGGGAAAACCAGATATCCATGTGCAAATAAAATTGGCCCTTTATTTTGTACTATACATAAAAATTAACTCAGAATAAATGCCTAAATCTAAGATCTAAAACTATAAAACTCCCAGAAGAAAACACGCAGAAGAAGTCTTCATGACATTAATCTTGGTAATGATATCTGGGATACAAGACTAAAAGCATAGCAATAAAACAAAAAAACACAAGCACAACTATATGAAACTACAAAATAGTTGTGCATCAAAAATACAATCAACAACATGAAAGTGCAACTTATGGGAAACAATATTTGCAGATCATATATCTGAAAAGACAATGATATCTAAAACATATATAAAGAGCTACAACTCAAAAATAAAAATTGGTCATGTGTCCAGTGACAAATGAATGGACAGACAACATGTATACACATATGCAACAGAAACCTTAAACAGGAAAAATCCTGTAGCATGCTATATCATGGGTAGAATTTGAAGACATACTAAGTAAGTACGTCAGTCACAAAAAGATAAAACACTCCATGATTACACTTATGAAAGGAATCAAGGTGTCAAGTTCACAGACGCACAGCAGAATGGTGGTTACTGGGCACTGAGGGAGGTGGACATCATGAGTTTAACGGGTACAAGTTTCAGATCTACAAAATGAAAGAGTTCTGAAGATGTTTCACAACAGTGTGAATGTACTTAACATTCGCATGGGCTGACACTTGAAATGGTTAAAATGGTAACCTGTATGTCATTTTTATCAGAATTGTTTTCAGTTTCACTTACTGGAGGTCTTCTGCCATGACTGGTTCTTACTGCTTGCTGAAAACCTGTATCATTCTCCAATTCCTAAAATGAAAGGCCAAATTTAACATTCAAAATCCAGCGACAATTAAAAAAAAAACTTTAAATACCCCTGTTTGGTATTTACAGTTGTCTATCTTATCCCAAATGCTGATTCCTGGGTTGTGACTCAAGCATTTCTGTCCTCAGACTTGCCCCCCAAACATCAAGACTCCCTTCTCCCCAACAAAGAGGAGGGCTGGCTGTGCTGGTCAACTGTTAAGAAATTTTATCGACTACTGTTCAAATGGGTAATGTTATAACACGTGATTAAAAGATCAAGTTCACAAGGATATAGCTTTCTTCCTGGTAGCTAGGAAAACAAGAAAACAGATTCACATTTCTCTTCTTTCTCCTCACTCCCAACATCTTTCCCTCCTCTTTTTTTTTGCCATGTGCTGAGGTTCACCTGAAAACCTGTAGGACAGAGAAGGCCATGTTCTCTATTAAAAAGGAAGCAAACAGTTTCTTTTGTCCAACTCTACTTCCCAAGCAAAAAATCCTTTTCATGCAGAGGTAAAGTCTGAGACAGACTGGAGCTGATACACGCAAACAGAATGCCCACCACATCCAACTATTATAGGCGCAACTATCATAGTTAAGTTAGTGAGAAACTAAAATACAGTCAGAGGGTCTGGGCTCTCAAGGAAGTCAGCAGAAAAAATAAACACAGCAGAACTGTCACTGGAGGCGCATCTGAAGAAAGTTCAGGCCTCAAGATACAGATGCAGTGACCAGGCTGACATGCCTCCCCAAGGGGTTATACTGCAATTGGTATCACATGGTCCAGGAAAGTCCAGATAGGAATGAGGTCACCAGTGACCAGAGCACCTGGACTCATCCCTACCCTAAAATGGCTTTGTTTCTTCCATGTACTCTTCTTACATGACCTGTTAGTCTATCAGATCAGTATTAGCTAAGCAGCTATACTTGCAGTCTTCTTGGTTGATTTTAGTTTGATCCACATTAAATTCATCTGATTTTTTTTATCCACCTCATGATTTTGCTCTTATAAAACATTCTTAGAGAAGTGGCCTTGGTGGCAACCCACTTTCAAGTCCCCACCTATCTCTCAGGAACAATCTCTGAATAAATGTTTCCTACTCTGAACCTTCACTGCTCCATACAATTCACCCCTAGATTTTGGGGGGCGTGAACTCCACGTATCTGACATCTAGCAGATTGAAGTTATGCTCTCCCCTGTATCACAACCTGCATTGTCATTTGGAACCGAAGTCTCAACTGAAATGAAAGCTATTTAGCTTTGCTAATTCTCGTCCTGTACAGTATTTGTATTTCTCCTCAGGAAATTAAAGGAGCATTAGCCAGGGCAGAGAAACAAATGTTGCTGGGTTTCTAGGGTTCCAAAAGGCACCCATCTTGCTGCCAGTCTTCTTCCCAGCCTGCACCTCTGCTGCTGGAACACATGCTCTGGCTGTAAAGCTCCAGACACATACTGAGTGCAGTGTTCACACTTTATCCCGTCTGCTTCCTGCCATGTGTCAGTGTTGTGGTTTGACATGCTGATAAGTGGTTTGATATCTTCCTTTCTTTTTGTTGCTGAGACAAAATACTCGACACACCCAAAGTTAAAGGAGTAGAGGTTTATTTAGCTCACAGTTTGTAGGGGTTTCAGTCCATAATCGACCGGCTCTAAGGCAGGGTGACATGGCACAGGAGAAAGAATTCATGGCAGGAAAAGCACCAAAGCAGCAAGGAAGGACAAGTGACACCACCAGCAGCCCTCTTTCTTTTACACTGTATGCTTTAGGGCAGGCAGGACTCATGCACCCTAGCGTCATGTCCTTGATCCCAGCAGCACACACACTTAATCCAACATCACAAAACTCCACACCCAGCCATCTCCAAACAGGCTTTCAGGGAACATCTAGACACAAGCCACACCAATTCCCTGGCAGTCCACAAGCTGGAGGTTTGGTCCTCAGTGTGACAGTGTTAAGAATGGGCAACCCTTAAGAACTGGGGGTACTGGAAGATAATTAGGTCACTGGGGGCACTTCTCTTTAAAGGGATTATTGCTGATGTTGTGGAGTTAGACGCTGAAAGAATGCATTAATAAAGAAGAGCAAAACTGGCCCCTCTGCACTCTCTGGCTTCCTGTCTCACCATGTGATTTGTCTCCCTTGTATGAACTCCTCCCATAGTGTCATTTACTATGCAGGGATACAGCCAAGGGGTTCCTACCAGAAAAAGAACAGATTAGAGTGGCCTGATTTGGGACTGTTAGCCTCCCAAACTGTGATTTTAATAAATGTCTTTTCTTAATGCATTACACAATCTCAGGCATGTTATTATAGCAATAGGAAATGGACTAAACATTTGCCAAGTATTATAAGATAAACAATGCACACAGAATAGTCACTACCAATTAACCTTGTAAAGTCTGCAGATAATGAGAATAAAATGATTAGGGTGCCAAATCAGTGCACAAGCATTCTTCTTTTAACTTTCACTTTATCTTTCATATCAACTACACAAAATTAAATAAGTATAAAGATGGGAAAGTTTCATTTGAAGTATAAAGCCAAAGTCAACCTTGAAGATAATTAACCACACAGTACTTCTATTTTGGCAAATCTTTTGGCAAAAGATTCTCCTCTAAGATTTCTAAACTAGGCTGGGAATATAGCTCAGCGGCACAGCATCTATCTGGCAAGTGAGAGGCCATGAGTTCGATTCCTGGTCCAAAAAAAAAGATTCCTAGACTATTAGCAAAATTTCATTAATTACCTCAGTCAATAATAACTAAAGAACAATCTAAAAAGCCTGGTCAATAAATTGTCTAATTACAAACTCCACACATAACTTTTTGAAACTTTTCCTTCATGCTTTAACTAACAAATTCCATATTCTAAGAACATCTGAAGTAATAGTTTCAAGTCATTAGAACATACATTTACAATTGCAGAAAACTATGAAAAAACAACATATGATGAGAAAATACTTCCAATTGACTCTATATTTCAGTATTATGCAGCCATTAAATCATATTTATTTAAATTTTAGTATCAGAAGACATTGCTTATGATGTAGTTGAATATAAAAAAGCAAATAGGAAAGTAAATGCTAGTTGGGTCCTAAATATGGTAAAAAAGAAAAGTATAGAAATGAATAAAAGAAAGACAAAATGTTAGTAAGAGTTATTCCTAGTGATGGTAAGCCTGTTTTCATCAGCAAGCATGTCTTACTTTTGTAAGCGGGAGAACAGGAAAGTTTCAATGGTACATTAGCTGCTTTCTCATCACTGGGACAAAGTACCTGACTACTACAACTTCAAAGACAGAAGGTTCATTTTGGCTCAGGTTTGAGGGGTTTCAGTCCATGGTAATCTGGCTCCAAGGCAGAAATATCCTGGTGCAAGGGTATAGTGAAGGAAAACTGTTTAGTTCACGGTTACCAGGAAGCAGAAGAGGGGAAGACTGCCCAGCGAGAAAGGGTCCAGGAAACATACAGACCCGAGGTCACATCTCCACGACCTAGCGAGACATACCCAGAAGTATGCTCCAACCCAAGTGACTCCCAAGCCAATCAAGTTGCCATAGTCAAGCTTATCCATCACAAATAGTTTTATTAATTTATGCACACTTCAGAAGATGCTTGTTATAATGCAAATTTTAGAAAGACTACATAATCATATCCGTATACATTGTGTATTTGTATACAAGAAGAATCTATGTATATTAAGAGATAAGACATAGCAAAACATCAGCTTATACATCCAGTGTATGCGATCTCTGGCAACAGGATGTTATTTTATTTCTATTTTCTTCTCATGTTCTTAATGTTTTACATTTTCTGCTAATAATTGGTATCATTTAGATTTTTATATCATATAGAATAAGTGAATGGTTTCACCTTTCTTTCTTGTTTCCTTTATAGATAGGAAATCCACAGAACATTGCTTTACTCCAGAAAAGCATACTTCAAAAATTACTAAAAGCCACATGAAAAACTCTAGAATAAAATTAGATTTCCTAATATCCTGAATACTAGCTAAATACTAGTGTCTGTTTCTTAGATATTTACAAATACATTAACAACCACATCTCGCCATCCTTACTTTTCCTCACACTGGTTTTTTACAATTCAGAAATGAATTCAAAAGAGAGGGAAACAAATCTAAAATATTCAAATTTATCTTAGTAACAATATCACCTTTGAAATTATTATGCCATTAAACATCAAGCAGATAGAGATTTGTTGACATAAATGGAACATTTATGGATGCGCAAAAACAGATCATAAAAAGAGTGCACAACATGATCCCATTTTCCACAACTACGGCAACACCCAGGTATTTGCATAGGGAAAAATATCTGGCAAATAATCCCTGTGTTAGTTAGTTTTCTTGTTGCTGAGACAAAATACCTGACATCCAAAGCTGAAGGAAATAAGGTTTATTTCTGCTTAGTTTCTAGGGGTTTCAGTCCATAATCAGGTGGCTCCAAAGCAGGGTGGCTTGGCAGAGGGGTGTCACAAGGGAGAAACAGCTCACAGAAGACAGAAGGCAACAAAGCAGCAAAAAAGCCTGCATGGCAGCAGCCCTCTTTCTGTCCCTTATATTCCATCCAGGCTACATGTCCTTAGGGCAGGTAGGACTGACACCCAGGACAGGCCTTCCCATTATCCACTCCAGAACCATGCCAAAGCTGCCAGCAAATTAATCCAGCGATCACACTCCCTTGATCTTGACATCACACTCTCTTGATCCAGCCACCTCAAAAAGTCCCACCCATGACTGCACAAGGCCACACGAGGACATCTAGACACAGCCAGAACAAGCAATGAGGTACTGGTTACTTCTGTGTAGTGATGGTTTCTATGATTTTGATTTTTCTTTATACTCATATCTCTATTTCCTATTTTTTCTTTAAAATACTTACAAAATTTAAGTAGAAGAAAAATAACTGCATGGCATTTCAAACTCAAGAGCACTAGCAACCTGCATTAGATATCCTGAGGTCATCTAAGTCTACGTTACACGTTGATATAGCTAGTGCTGAAGAATTCAAATACACAATTCATCTTAACACAGTAACATAACTTTTCTCATCATCTTTCATTCGGCTGCATTTTTACTATAAGTGCAAGTTAAGAGTCTTCCCTAGTAGTACTTTTAGGCTTCTGAATCACCTTATTTACTCTTAAGCATAAAAAAGCAGAGAACCTCAAATCTAGTCTTCATGAATCAACTGAGCTGGTTAACAAAAAAATAAATAAATAAATAAATAAATAAAAATAAAATCAATGTAAAAAACAACTGGAATTTTTTTTTACCTCAGTATCATAGGTTGGGTTGTAGTCATTATATCCAGAATACAGGTCATCTTCATCGGTCTCAGGGGCCAGGTGCACATTTTGCATCATTTGTACCTATGAAAAATCAGCAGTGTGAAAATGTTCTTGGTGTAAGAATTATTTTTTTCTTTAGTGTTGAGGATTTAACCAAAGACCTTATACGTGTTAAGCACAGTACCCAGAAACAATTCCTTATTCAAATGAAGTATAACTAACAATCTTCTTGGTCAAACTTAACATGCTTTTATGGCTTCAGTGTTTTTCAAATTCCCAAAATTAAATGTCAAAACATCTACTGGCACCATTATTTCACATTCGTTTTATATTTTCTATACTGAAAGAATGGCGACACGTATCGAAAGAGGGGTATAGTTGGTCACCCTGATTTTCATGGAGCTTAGTATTACCTTACTTACTTTTCACAGAGGAAACATGCAACAGTCAATTCAAATGCAAGGCAAAAACATTATACCCCCATCACAATGACTAAAATTAAAAAGATCAACAACACGTAATGTCGGCAAGGATGCAAGGAAATTGGAATATTCATACGTTGCTGGTGGGAGTGTAAAATAGTACAATTTTGGAAAAGATCTGGTAGTTTCATAAATTAAACTTTTTATTACACAGCAGTTCCACTGCACAGTATTTATCTGAGAGAAATAAAAACCTATGTTTATAAAAAGATTTGTATAACGTTTATACCATCTTTATTCATAACAGCCAAAAATTAGAAACAGATCAAGAATCCATCAGTAGAAGGGACAGGTAAAATGTCACTTTCATTGTTGTCTTGTCTTTCTTTGTTTCTTTCTTCTTTTTGACAAAGGATTTCACTATGCAGTTCAGGCTGTCCTTGAACTCATTTGTAGTCTAAACTGACCTTGACCTCCTGCCTCAGCCTCTGGAGCGCTGGAATTACAAGTGTGTACTGCCACACCCAGCAGAATGTTGGTTATTTATACGATGTATTGTTTATAATATAAAGCAATAAAAAAGCACTGATGACATACATAACAATATGAATAGTCTCAACTATGCCAAGCAACAGAAGCCTTACATAAGACAGTACATGATGCACTGTTTCACTTCTATGAAGTTCTAGAATAAGCAAAAGTAATCTATGATAGAAACCAACTAGAACAGTGATTGTTTCTTGAGTATAGCAGACGTCAAATGAGAAAGGGCATGAGAATTTTCTGGGGTGATGACAAATGCTCTATGTCTTGACAAGAATGTGAGTCACAGAGACATGCATGTGTGAAAACTCAAATATATATTTGTGGTTTCTTCCTTTCTTTGTAAATTTTATTTCAAAAGGAAAACTGTAAGCAAATGTTAAGCAATACTTAATGTGCATTACTTGAGAATTTGGGAAGGAGCCCCAGGGGCATCAGTCACATCCAGTCAGTATTCTAGTGGGGCAGTTTGGGGGATGAGAAGAGGGAAAAAGCTAGTTAGCTAAAAAACAGTAATTTTGAGCTACATACTTTGTTCCTTAAAGCCTATACCATGTTAGGTGTACCAGAAAATTGGGAAAATTTTGTTAAATCTCATTATACCAGTAAGCATAACAACAAATACATGTGGCTGTTCAAAACCTTTAAAAAGTATTTACATATAGGAAGTAACGACCTTGTTACTTCTTTGAGACATGGTTCACATACTATCACATTCTCCCTATTAACGTATTCACATGGTGTGCAACCATCACCATCTACCTCCAGAACATGTGCCTCTTCCCACAAACAAACCTAAGGTCCCTCGAAGTCCCTGTCCATTTCCCCTCAGTCCCTGGCACCCACTAACCTAACTTCTGGCTCTATGATCTGCCAGCTCTGGATATTTCACACACAAGAAATCATACACTAGGTGGCCTCCTGGGTCGGCTCTTTCATGTAGCAGGTTGGTGGATGTGTCAGGCCGGCATCGTTTGAATGGCTGAGTAGTAACTCAACATTTTGCTTCATCTACTTACCAGTTCATGGACACTTGGGCTGGCTCCACCTTTTTGGCTTTTTTAAAATTTTATTTTATTTTATTTTAAAAGGGAGTAAAATTAAACACAACAAAACATAACAGAATGGGACATAAGAAAGCATAAATTTCAAAGCTAGACAACCAGAGATCTTCACTATCTGTCATTTGTTTCTTGTTTTCTTCCAAATGGTTGTCCTTATCCTTGCATATGGAGAGCTCATACTAAATAACATAGCCAATCTTTTCACAAGATGTGTAGGTCACTGGCTCCCACTTGCTAGGCAGGGAGGAGGGGAAGGGGGGACACGGGATGGCGGACAGGACGACATGAGATGTCTGATTCTCAGCCCACATGCAGGCAGGATCACAGTCGTCCCCCAGAGACGGGAAGAGTTCCTTGTTCTCCTGGCACCCCAAGTCAACCACACGGTGCAGGTCCCGATGCGCCAGGGTCTCTCTCCTTCAGGCCACCGAAAGTCTGCCACACTCTCAGCCGCCCCCAGAGAGGGGAGGAGCTCCTTGTTCTCCCGGTACCCCAAGTCACTACATGGCACAGGTCCCAAGGTGCCAGGGTCTCCTGCAGGCCTCCAAAAGTCTGCCACACTCACCTGCTATGTCTTTCTGATGAATTGACCATTCTATTTCCAAAGTTCTGAAATGGCCAACAGACCACAGAAAGAATTCTCTTTAGGCTCCTGTTTGAAACCAGCAGCTACAGCGATCTGCTGGCCTTGCTTCAGGGCCACTTTTTCGGCTTTTGAGTGCCACATCTATAAAGACCTGTGCAAGTTTTTGCATGAATATATTTTTCAATTCTTTGGGTACACACCTAGGAATGGAATTGCTGGCTCATATGGTAACTCTACAACTTTGAGGCTTTTTAACTCAGATGGCCGCTCCTGTCACCAGCGTTACTGATTCAGTAGTATGTCTTAAGTGAGAAAACTTGTCACCCCATTTCTCCTTTAAAATTTCTAACAAGTTTCACAGTGATGACACTGCTGGGTCTCCGAACCACACCATGAGAATCTCTACGTTGAACAAGAACTTCTTCATTCTAAGCTTTACTCAAGTCAGTCTAGTTTCCAGGTAAGTTATAAAAACAAGCAACTTTTAAAACGAGATCATTTTTGCGAGACTGTAACCAGATTGGGGATGGGGGTAGGGACTATACCTGGAAGAGACTTTAATGGAACAGGAATTTAATAAAATATACTAATTTTAAAGATAAGAAAAAGCAAGCTCAGAAAAGGTGAAGGGAATTACCCATGGCTAACGATTATGGGTGGTACAGCAAATACTGTAACTCATTTCTAGATGCTCCAAGCAATTTCAAAATCAGCTTATATATGTAACACGAGTAATTTGGGGATAATGCCACATCAATGTAAATTACATACATACTGGTAAAATTTTTAAGTGTGAAAGTTATTTTTTTTTTTGGTATGTTCTTCTGTGATGGAGAATCTACTTCTACATGCCTAATGTTGTTATCTAAAAGCTCACAACGAGAGAATCAGCCTAGTTAAAAAAAAAAGTGGAACTTCAGGCTTAGACTCTTGGGAAGCTAGTACAATTGGCCCTCCCATTCCTCAGATTCAATTAATTGCAAGTGAAAATCACTGGGGGGAAATTACACCGTACTGAACATACAGACTATTTCTTGTCATTATCTCCTAAACTATCTTGTGTCACAACTGCTTAATGAGCATTTATGTTGTATTGATTACTGTAAGTAATCTAGAGATGATTTAAAGTATCTGGGAGGGTCGCATAGGAGATTTCAGCGTCTCTAAATTTTGGTATCCCTGAGGGGGAGTTCAGTATGTCCTGGACTCGACTTTCCAGGGAAGGGGTGGAGAACGACTACTTAGTGTCTTTGGAATTTTTTGATCTTTGTACGACTAAAAATGTGCTTTATGCGTTCTTTTGTGTACTTGTATCATTTATTAGACACCTTCAAATGCTTCCCCTCTCGCGGGAATTAAAGAGGAGCGGCCGCCTCGTGTGCTATGAAACTTAACGGCTGGTGCCCGGTCTCAAGGACTCCGTGGCGCCTCCGCCACGGCGGACTATGAGCCGAGCCAGTGATCCCACGCGGAGCGTCAGTGCCCTCCCCGCAGAGGAACTGGGACGCCGCAAGCGGCCGAAGCACCGAAGTGAGCAGACCAACGCCCGCGTCCGCGAGCGCCAGCGTGGGCACCCTCGGCCCCACAGCCGCGGTGCGGAGCGGGTGAGGGTGGCAGGGCCACCAGCGGCCTCCGACGGGCAGCGGGGTCGGCGGGCAGGGACACGCCGCGAGGCGTCCGGAGGCACTCGGCCCGGCCCTGAGCCCTTCTCCTACCTCGAGCCGAGGGGAGCGGGTGCCCGCGAGTCGAGCCCAGGACAGTCCCCGGCGTTGGCGCGGATCTACGGAGAGTCCACAGGCCAGAGAGCGCAGCCGGCGAACGGTTGCCAAGCGGGATCCAAGGAAGCCGTTCCCACAGTCCTCCGCGCGGGGGGCGGGGCCGGAAGCGTGGGTGCCGGCGGGGGCGGGGCGAGGGAGGGGCGTGGCCGGGAGGGCAGAGGCGGGGCCAGGAGGGCAGAGGCGGGGGCGAGAAGGGGCCTTCCTAGTGAATCTTGGGAGATCCGCGGAGCCGCCAAGCGTAAGCAATGTCTGGGTTACTCTGAACCAGGACAGCTCCTGGGACACTGCTCTAATCTCGCGAACCTGGGACCCTTCAGTCTGTGTGACCGTTGAAAATAATACAGGTCACCCTAAAGTTATTCTGGGGTGGCACCCATGGGGTGGTCTCGCCCACATGTGCTTGGTCCACTCCTCCCAGCGCACGATTTTTTGTGCTCTTAAACACAGCGTGTTTTCTCCAGAAGGGCGTGGGCCTCGGAGGACGGACAGAACCCTGGTAGCTGAGCGCCTAGACGCTGGTTCATCGCGAAGCTTAATATGGGCAATGTGAACGAAAAAGGAAAATTACAATTATTTAATTTCTCATTAAGTTTTGCCACAGGTTTTATACGGTAGACAGGGGAACTCTGAAGACACCAAGCATTACAGAGTTTTAAAATCAGGTGTGTCGTTGGGAGGTGCTCTGTGGGCCTCGAGATTTTGCACCTATTGTGAGCCGTGGCCCTGACTGCTTTTGTTCGGGGCTGTTCTGATGGTGGATTTTATGTATCAACAGGAGTGTGTGGTGGGTAAGTTTTGGCCAAACATCAGGTCAAATGTCTTTTTCTGTGAAGATGTTTTTGGGTGTGATTCATTGTTAAAGCAATACTCTTTGGGTAAAGCAGATGACCCTGCAAATTGTGGGTAGGACTCATCCAATCATTTGAAGGCCTGAAGAGAATAATGAAGAAGAGGAGGAAATTCTGTCCCAGATTGCGTTGACACTTGAGACCAGATCATCAGCTCTTCCTTGGGTGCCCAGCCTACTTGTCTGCTCTGCAGATCTTAAAGTGGACAACCTTTCCAGTTTCTTAAATTTCTTTCTACATAAATATGCATCCGTTAGTTCTGTTTCTGTGGAGAACCCTACAACAGCTTTTTCCTAGGATGTTTATGTAATGAGCACTTTAGAAACCTGAAATAAATGCTTCTCTTCCAAGCCAAAGGCAGGCTTGTTGCTGGCTGTACAATGAAGACAATGTCCACCCCCTGCTCAAAGCTGTACCTATTGGCTCTGGTGCATTATAGCACCCAGAAGTTTAGTCCAGGCTTCCTGGCATACACCTGCAATACCAGCACACTGGGAGGCTGAAGTAGGAGGATCACAAGTTCAGGTCCAGCCTGGGCAGCTTAGTGACTTAGTGAGACTGTCTCAAAATTTTAAAAGGGAGAGAGGATGCTGAGGTTGTAACTCAGTGTGAAAGCCCCAGGTTCAATCCCCAGTACCTAAATAAATAAATAAATAAATAATAAATAAAAGATTGACGTTTCCTAAACTTGCGTATCTGTGCTGGTGATACACATCACATGAGCAGCATCCATCTGGACTATCCCAACGGTACATGGCAGGCAAAGCACACTAAACAATATGAAGCTCTCAGCTGCTTGCTATGCTGTGCAGAATAAAGTTCTGTGTCTCTGATAAGCGTGTTTTCTGCCAGCATTCATGTAACTGTGTTAGGTGAGCTTGCTAGGTTGCAGGTAGGATAAAATCTTACACAGTTCTTGATAATATCAAGCTATTGTGCCTTGCTCAGAACAGATGTTCAATAAATACTTGTTGAATTAGCTGCAGAGCTCTTGTTTCACGTTACTGCAATTTAGTGTGTAGAGATCTTTCATTCCTTGTAAGCTCTCTAGGCTATAAATGTTCAGAACCCTCCGTTTTTAAAAATTGGAAACAAATTCAAGTTCTTTCGACTTGGTGTCTTACTTATTTTCCTTTATACTGGGGATTGAACTCAGGGCCTTCACACTGAGCTAATTCCCCAGCCCTTCTTCATTTTGAGAGAAAGCTTTGCTAAATTTCCAGGCTGGGTTTGAATTTGTGATCCTCCTGCCTCACCCTGGGATCGCAGAGTGCTAAGATTATACACATGAGCCATCATGCCTGGTCTGGTTGCTCTTACCCAGAGAGTGATCATCACCTTTTCATTCTACATACTGTACTGTAATGCAGCTGACATTGATTGAACATATGCCTATTACGACCAGACAAAATGTTAGGGTCACTTGTTGGTTTATTACTAAATAAAAATTCCATAGTGAACAGAGATTTTTGTTTTTCTAATTCCAAATGTTATTTCTAGTATTTAGAAAAGTGCCTGAAAGTAGTTGACCTTCAATAATTATTTACTGAATGAATTTCCAGGACTTGTCATTAATTACCTGAAGAGTTAGGAAGCGAATGGAAAGCAAGCAGCAAGCCAGACCAAGTTAGCCTGGGACAAGCATCCCAGGTTAGACTGGAGTCATGTCGTGTAAAGCTAGTGCCATTGATTAATATGGAGAGTGCCAGAGAAAAGCAGATTTGGGGACCAAAGTAAGTTAGCTCTGATGTTCAGTTTCAAATGCCTGTAAAATGATCAAATAGAGGTGTTGACTAGGCAGCTGTCTACAAAGATAGGAAGTTCAGAGATGAGATCCCACATGGAGATAGACGTTTGGGTTCACTGGCTACTGAAACAGATGTGAAGCCTGAGGGTGAGATTGCTTGAGAGGAGAAGGATACAGAAAGACAAAAAAGGAGTCCTAGTACTGGGGCTTCGAAACATAACATTTAAAGATTTTTGTAGAAGAATCCTCAGTGATTCTGTTTAGCGGTCAGAGATATTGGAGCAAAATCAGGAAACTGAAAGCACTGGAAGCTAAGGGAAGTAAACGTGCCAAATAGGGTGGAGTGCACCACACTTGAACGCTTCCAGAGATCACATAAGTTGAGCTGTGTGTAGCAGTACGAAGACCACCGTGAAGTTTGCAAGAGGTTTTTCAACTACGCGGTGGTCACAGAAGCGCAGGCTGGGCGTATAGCCCAGCAGCACAGCGCCTGCCAGGCAAATGCGAGGTTGTGAGTTTATCCCGATCCTCCGTACCAAAAAAAGCCTGACTGCACTGGGTTGACTAATAGCTGGGAATTATATTCGTATATTTTGTGTTACTACTGTGAAATAGTCGAGGCAAGGTAACTTTGTGCAGAAAAGAGGTTTCATTTTGGTTACAGATTTGGAGACTGAGAAGTCCGAAGAGCACGGCACGTGCTCTGGAGGGATCTGTGACAAATGGAAGACATGCGAGTGGGAGCAAGAGATTACGTTGTGAAACGGAATCAGAGAGATTGACAGGGGCCAGTCTTAGGTTTTTATGACAATATTCTCACGAGAGCTAGCCAGGGTGAGGGAAGCACCTTAATCCTTTCTGAGGGCACATGGGAGACCAAAGGGCCTTAAAGGTTCCACGTTGCTTTTCATCGCTCCCTCGTAGAGACCCAGCTCTAAGACACGAACCCTGAAGGATAGAACACATCCAAGCCTTAGCAATGATGAAGAATTCACTAAGTACTGAATCTCCAGAATGTGAATGGGAGTAAAGAGATGCCCAGCGGAAGAAGATGAGTGAGCCCCGAGGGGGCTTTGTTTCATTTTAAGATGGAAGGTATTAGTGCATGTTTAACACTCGTGGAAATAATTTACTAGCAGGGGACTGATGCTGGAGGGGTTGTGAAAGTGAGGGGGATAGAGGGGGCTTCAGGTTTGAGAAAAGTGGAAAAGGTCTAGAATAAGCAAAGGAAAGGAGAACACTAACTAGAGACATGTAAGGGTGGTTCTGGGTAAGTTTGGTTGCATAGTTGACAGCGACAGGAACTTAGAGTAAACTCTTCTGCTCAGTTGTCTGGTACATTTATGGCCTCATTTTTACAACTGGACCTTCATCAGGTACAGATGTGGACAAGGCAGAGGTAGAATTTATGCAGGGTGAGAAATGTGCTGGACAACTGCAAAGAAAGGACATGAAGGTAATCGGAGTTAAAAGCGCAGACATGAAATGTAATATATATAATAAAGGACCTGGAATGAATGGGGCTAAAGCATGGGAAGGAGGTAAAGAGGCAGCTTGGGAGTACTGCCACAGTCAGAAGGACAATTACAATAGACTCATTTTTGAGCTGGTGACAGAAATGGCAATTCTGAGATGTCAACAAGGTGCAAGTTTTGATGATGGCATGGTCTGAAGGAAGACACTTGAAATAAAGGGCCCAATATTTGAAGTTACTGGAGTAAGTGGAGGGGTAAACTGAGTCACATGGCAAAGACTGAGGGAGAACAGGGATGATGTTGGGGGAAGTTTGAAAAACCATATCCAAATGGCCTGAGATACATAACTGCAGGTATGCAAGAGAAAGGAAAAGTTACGGAAAAATGTGAGGGAACCTTAACCTCCTGACTTGGAGATCCCTGAACTGAAAGGGCTTCAAGGCAGGTAGTGGCTTTGGAAGATGTCCAGTTCCATTTGTGAAAGCAGAGATGGGGAGAATAATAGGGGAAACTGGAAGCTGGGAGGAAGCTGCCCATCACGGAGCCAGCATTCTGGTGGGCTTGAGGAGGAGTTGGGCCAGGGGATTCTGTTAGCCAGAATAACTGCACCCAATGTAGGGTTGATTCAAGTTCTAACAGAATTGTGTTCCAGCCTCAAGGTGAGGTTCGGTAGCTCTACCTAGAGGAGTGACAGTCCCCTTTTCACGGCCAGGTAGTAATGTAACAGGTGGTCCATCCTGGCTGGAAGCCAGGAACTCACGGGAACCGGCCCATGGACACCTGCTCAGCAGAAGGTCATGAAGCATAGGCACGTTCAGTCTGATTTTCTACATGAGGTTGATGCTTAAAGGTTTCAGCTGTCTGATATTCATCAGTAGTTCTATTGAACTTCCATTTCTATCATTGTTCTGCCCTCTGTGTCTTTTTTGTAACCAAAAGGGCTAGGTAGCCAGGCTTCTTTTGCATATTCTGTTACCTTAGTTTCCTAATTTTACTTACTGCTCTTGCTCTAATTCAGTCTGTTCTCCCTCACTACTGAGAGTGACCGCTAAGTGAAAATCTGGTCCCATTATTTCCTGTTCAAGCCCGTTTAGTACCCTTGCTTGGTCTCCCCAGGCCTGACCTCTGGACAAAGTCTGAACTCCATAATGGCCTTTCATATGAAGGCCCTTTATAGCATTACTGATCCCTGTAGTCTTACTCAGAAAAACCATCATGCTAATATAATTAGAAAAGGAAGTGATAAGGCTAAGGAACAAGGCTTGGAAGACAGCAAAAGCTCAGGGGTGTAAGGCACATCCCAAATTGCATCTCATGAACAACTTTCTTAAACTATGAAGACCAGCTCTCCAGTTCTCAAGACGAGTTAGCCCCCCATTCGACCTGCTGCTGTGAGCAGCTTTTCTAACTGACACTTGCCTTTTCGTCATGGAACACTTGACACTACACTAGTAAACTCTGTGCTCTGACAGACTCGGCCTTATTGCTAGACCCTGGGTTATTCCATGACTACCAGGAACAATTTCTAACTGTACTGCCTATTCCTGCTTTGGGGCCCCTGACCACGAACTGAATTATCTGAAACTATGACCAGAATAAACTTCCCTTTTAAGTTGTGAGTTTTGAGTATTGTATCCTAGGAATAGGAAAGCTAACTAATACAGAAAAAAATGCACCCAGGAAGTGGTGTCAGTGCTATGATTGTACCTGATCAAGTGATTTGGAAATCTTTGGTTTGTAGAAGTTTCGAAAGGCTTGGAGATGCAGACTGAAGAAGACTTAGAATGTTATAACAGAGCCTGATGGACAATTCTGGCTAGATCTCAGAAAACCAGAATGCTGATAGGAATGTTAACAGTAAAGTACAGGCATAGAAAGTTTGACTTAGTACAAGGACTCTACTGGCAATTGAAATCAGGGTGTCTGTTACACCCTGATTTAAAAAAAAAAAGCCAAAATTTTGCTCACATCCTGAGACTTTCTGGGAGACATGAGATTCAGGCCAATGAACTGATTGCTCTGGTAGAGGAAGTTTCGAGGAAACCCAGTGTGCATGGTGTGGCATGGGCATAGCTGGTTGCTTTTAGCTAAATTTATGGTAAAAATTGGGAGCACAAAGCAGAGCAGAACAATTTGAAAAACTTAAATTTTGCCGCAAAAGGAACCATATATAAAATTGGAGCCAAAGGAAGTGTGGTTGCTAAAGAGATTAGCATCATTAAAAAGAAATCAAGTGTCTCAAACAGGACAAGAAGAGAGATTCCTTGGGGCATCTAAGGGATCAGCAAGACCCCATCCATCACAGGGTGCAAAACTGTAACCCTTTCATTTAAGCAGCATCCCTGGGATCTCTGCTTGAGAAGAGCCTCTGGGGAACTGGTTTCCTGGGGTTCATTTCACTGTGCTCAGCCATTCTGGCCCTCAGAAGCCACCGCACCCATGCCACAAGGAGCCCTGGCTATTGCTTCCTCTGAAAGCAGACTTTGGCCTTGTCCAGGTAATGTTGGTTTTTTTTTTTAAATAATTTTATTTGAAGAGAAAAAACAAAACAAAACAGAATAAAGGGTAGCAACAATACAGTATTCCAAGGAAAAAAGGAAAAGAACAACAACAAAAAAACCTAAGAAATTATTACTTGACAAATGACATACTGACTTCTTGGAAATAGTTGTTCAAATTACAAAGTTAAAACATGTAAAGTAGACATTCAAACAGTGAGACTGTTAACAGTTCTGCTCCAGACAAAAACAGCAATATGGTCATCCATCTTACCCACTCAAATACACATGCAATTATATCAAAAGGGTAAAATTAAACACAACAAAACAGAGCAAAGCGGATCACAAGAAAGCAATGTAAGAGACAAAACTTTCAAAACTAGACCATCGGAGATATTCACTATCATATTGACTCTTATTTTCTTCCAAATAGTTGTCCAGATTGTCACATACAGGGAATTCACATGAAACAACCTAGTATGGAATTGATCTGAGCAGGACGAGGAGGGCATTTCAGGTCTTCAAGACCAGACATTAGGGAAGCCAAGAATGGCTGTCATAGTGTCTCTCATTCTCCTCAAAACAGCTGTCCACACCTTAATGTGTGTTGAACTTAAACAAGGCAAAGCAAGCTAAGATCATTTTGAACAAAAACTGAGTTTTTCTGGACTTCACATCATGACATTATGGAATCAGCACTGGGTATTGTAGTATCTCTTTTTCTTAAAAGTAGTTGTTCATTTCAACATGTGTTATATAGTTGGTTCTCATAAACTGTTTATAAGCTCTACACATGCATGTGTCTCTACATGTATATGTAGCATTTCTGTATTAGCAGGAAAAACAAAACAAAAAAAGATAAAACAAAACAGTTCCTAGAAAAGCATGAGGCAGAAAAGTCACATAAAACCACAATACAAGGTGATCTACAATGGTTACCATGGTGTCTCAGCAGTGTATAACAACATTAATAAAAATGAAGCATTGGAGACATTATAAGACTTCAAAAGCAAGTAATAATCAAACCAGAGTGGGTATCTTAGTGAATCTTGTCATCTTCAGTGTAGTTGC
>PVJX010024543.1:0-27977 GCA_004027295.1 Dolichotis patagonum
GATTTCAAAGCTGTCTGTGCGTCCCGGTCATGGTGTTTGCTGCTGTGCCTCTGGGACCTGCGTTGGCAAGCTCAAACCTAGCCTGGGTGACTTAGGGAGACCCTGTCTCCAAATAAAAAGGAAAGAAAAAGGCAGGGGAAGCAGCTGAGTGAGGAAACCCTGGTTCAATTCCCAGTGCAGCAAAACAGAAACAAGATTGACGCCAAAGTGTTGCAAACCCAGTTCCAAGTGGGCTGGAGCTGGGAGAGCCCGGCAGGGTGCGGTCTGAAGGCTGAAGTGCTGGGCCCAGAGAGCCTGAAAGGTTCACTTTAGAGTCGGTGGTAAAGGTCTTCTTAATCCCCCAACGCGGGTCAGAGTCAAAGCCACAGGTGCCATAGCGACAGCCACCAGGCCGAAAGGAGGAGGTCAGACCAGCTCCAGACTGAACCCGGAGGCCAGGGCGTGGGGCGGTTGGAAGCAAGGCAGGGGCAGGGACAGACTCCCCGGCTGGCCTAGTAGCACTGAGAGAGACACCAAAGGCACAGAAAGGGGCTTGGGAGGCGCAGGCCACCACCATCCTGTGTGCTTGGACTCCAGGACTGCAAGAAAGAAACTGGAGGCTGCTGAATGAAGGAAGCTGGCCTTGCCTTTGAGGGCTGTCACCAGACCCTGGGGACATCCCAGGCTTGGGGCATCTCTGTGCCCAGCCTGTCTCCTTCTGCAGTGTCTCTTGGCTCCTGTGACTAGCTGTCTCCCTGTCCAGCCTGCACTGGGCCCCTGAATGCCTGTTGAAACTGTCCACCCAGCCTGGAGTCTGTCCCCGACCCAATCCCCGGTGCTGGTGGCAAGGACACGGTACTACCTCGGCAGCCAGGCCTGAGGCTCTAGGACGGGGATGGCTCCAAAGGACAGGGCTTGCCATAGCGTCAGCTGCGTGGAGACCGTCGCTCCACCACCAGCCCCAGGTGTCCACTACACAGCAGGGCGAGGACTTTCCTGGTTCCCGGACCAACAGTTTCCTTTTGTCACCAGGGAAGTTCTAGGGTGCTGTGAAAGGGACAAAGAGACTTTTTTTGCTTAGATCCCAAGCAGGACACTTTATGCCACCAAAGACTTTCAAAATTGTCCTCTTCTCTGGAGCATTTTGGGAAAGGCTTGTCCCATCAGGAGGATGCAAGCCGCCAGTAGGTTAAGGTAGATTCGGTCACCGGCATGATTTACAGGGGTGTTGACTCCTCTCTCCCTGCAGGGCAGCTGGGGCCAGAGGGCCGCAGCAGGGCTTGTGGTCCCCCTCCTCCATCGTGGCTTGCAGGACATGCACCTCAGTAGGCTTTAGCTAAACCCCACAACCTGGAAACCCCTGGGAGTGCCATGTCTATTAGGGAGATAGAACATAACCCACCAGGCCTTTCTTGGCCTTTGGGGACTGCATGTGGCATGTGGGAGACCACTCCGGTGACTCACCTTGAATGCAGTACAATTGCTGCAACTTTGATTATATGGAGACTGATTTCCTTATGCTGCTATGTGGAGAGCTGGCTGAGGTATTTCCTTCTCTCTTCAATTGGCTCTAAGCATTGCAAATAAGGTTAGCAGAGGTGCTGGTGTGTATCCTCTAAAGTCATCACAGTCTCCTGTTTCCTTGCATAGTGCTCTCTGTTAGAGCCATCAGCTCCAGGAACGTCAGCTGGCTAGGAGCCTCAGGGACAAGAGGCTATGACTCCCCAGGGCACAAAAGTTTACATATCAGAAACCAAAGCAACAGCCTTCTAAAACAATTCAGTTGCTGCCTTAACTGAATTATTCAAATTGTCCTTCTGCATATCCTTATCTCTGCATTTTTGGGAGATGCTTTTGTCCCACCTGGCCAGCCAGCTCAAGGTACTCATGTAATTCCCATCATCCTCACTGTCACTCATCCCTGAGTCCCCCCTTCACAAGATAATAAATGCTGGGAGAGGCCAAGGGTCAGGGCCTTTGTCCGCATGTCCTCACGGGGATTGGACTCAGGACCCCTTGGCTGCCCTTCACTTGGAACATGTCTTGGTGTCTTTACTCTCGCCGTGGGTTGCATTGGAGGTGATAGATTGGAATTAACTTGCTGAGATTCTAGTAATGTCTCAATGTGATTATAAATATAACTTTTTGGATTGTGAGGAAAGGTAGAAAGAGGATTACAATACTTGGATGACTGCACGCAGTATTCGGGTTAACAATAGAGGCAAGTGAGGGGCACTGGGCGAGAGGTGCTGGTCCTGCCACCCTTAGGAGCGCTGATCAGAGCTTGGAGCTGAATGCACTGGAGCAGAAGTGGAGGCTGGTTTCAGGTACCCCGGAGCCACTGAGCAGGACACCAGCTCATCAGCAAAAGATGTTCCCAGGCCAGCAGGGCGTCCAGGCTGACCAAGCACAAGCCCAACTCTGGAGCCAGAAGGCAGTGACATTTGAAGTCAGAATTTGCCATCTGCACTTTCTAGTTTGCTTTAGGCAGAAAAAGAAAAAAAGAAAGAAGGGAGGGAGGGAGAAGGAGAAGGAGGAGACAAGAAAGAAAGGAAGGAAGGCGGGGGATGATGAACGGATCTAAGGAAAGAACGTGAGGTCGTTAAGTGTGAGTAGAAATTTGACCTGTGTGAGGGTTTAAGTTCTCCACAGGGTACAAGGTTTTATGCTTTTGGTATATTATTTTTATATTATTTTCCTCTGTATTAACTCTTACTCTGTACAAAGATACATACGATTTTTCTTAGTCATTTATTCATTCAACAAGCATTCACTGAGGTACACAGCTAGTGCCCCTATGATTCACCTGGAGAAACCGGCATTAGGCATCAAGAAAGGCTGGCGTGGGCTTGAATTTGTGTTGTGCTTTTTTCATGTATATCTAAGTGAAAGTTCGGTATAAGAGTGACTTATAGTGCGCCTTAAGTCATCAGCAAAGAAATGATTTTGAAAAAGTAGCTTTTAGAGTAATGCAAGAAATTTTATTGCTGTTTTTGTTACTGTTTTAGTTCTTCAAGAAGCCCAGTGTGCCACCTTTCTGCCTTGGAGCCTATTAATTTTAAGTATACTTTTCCAGTATGATGACTTTCTCATCTGTCCATCTATCCCTCTCTCTCTAATTGCTTATGCTCACCTTTATAGGCACGAACCTTGTTCGTTTACATCTGTAAGATGTCCACACACACTTGGGTCATTCTCTATACGCAGAGCACTGTATTTCAGAGTGTGGCGAGTAGGAATAAAGCACCCGAACATCGTCGGGCACTGCTCCCCTGTGAGGAATGGGGTTTTATTAACTCATCAGCACGCTGTCAGAGGCCCCGGGAAGCCCAGCCAATCGGGAGCTGCAGAGCCTCGAGGTGACTTGCAGAGACGCCTGGATGTGCCACAGCTTGTTACGTCGCCACCGTTGCTAACGCTGGATAATTAATTCCACGACATCGGATGCAGCATCAGGTTAGACACCGAAGGTGTAAAACATTGTCCGTGCCCCACGGAGCACAGCTGTTTGACGGCATAACTCAAATTAATTTCCAGCAATTCCACGGGGCTCCCAGCACGCTTCTGCCATCTGCCCGGCACCCCGTCCTCCCAGGAGGCTCCCTACGGCCATTCTGTTTGGTGGCTCTTGGGTCTGTCCTTATAAAGCACGTATTTCTTAAACTCTTCTTTTTAAACATTTTTAGTCCTGCGAAAACACTGTGAAAAGACAACATGGGGTTCCTGGATCCATTTTCCCAGCACCCCAGTGTGAAGCCGACCCCACTGCCATCTCAGGCTGGCAAGGATGGGCTCTGTTTGCCCCCGAGCTCCTCTTCCTGTCCCAGAGTCCCTGGGGGTCTCCTGACCTTCAACACGAAGTGGTTCTTTAGTCTGTGCTTCATGACCTCGCCGGCAACTTTCAGAATATTGACCACATGATTTTGTTTTTTAAAGGACTGTACTTCGGTTTGGGTTTCTCCAGGGTTGCTTGCTAGGTTAAGATTGTGTATTGGGACAAGAATTCCACAGAAGTGCGACCTAATGCGCCTCGTGGTGTGACTTCAGGAGGTCCGGGGGCTGACGTCCAGGCACAGTCCCCCTGGATGGCTTGGTGAAGGCGGTGCCTGCCGGGTTTCTCCACTCCTGCCTTTCCTCTGTCCTTAATACTCCTCTAGTTGTGAGATAATTCATGACCAACCGCACAGCCAGTTCCTGCTCCCCGCTTTTGCCCACCAACAATTGGTGTGGCTGGAAATTGTGACTGTGGTTTGCAAAATGGTGACTTCCCTGCTTCTGCCTTCTAACCGTTTGTCCTGCGTCTATGAACCACAACCCCAGCCTCAGGCAGAGTTCAGGGTACATTCAGCGGTGCATCAAGATGGGCACAGCCCGACGGGTGTGCGCTGTGTCCGGTTGATTCTGACAGCATTGTTTTGTTGCCCAAAGGTTCTCAGATTTAGTACTGGAGGTGCCCGAGATGCCTGGTGTTTGGTTGCTTTGTCTTTCGGTTTGTGTCTCGGGTTGTTTTTCCCCGTCTCCTTTGTCTTCCTCCTCTTCCTCCCCACTTCTTCTTTTCTTCTTTATCCAAAGCTCTGTCACTATTTTAGAGCTCACATGACGCAGCTGTGACAACTCCAGAATCTGTGACAGGTGCTGCTTTGGCCTGAAGCAAATTATCACAAGGCAGGCTGGCATTTTCCTTGGTGTGGACTTGAGGCCAGAAGATTACTGTCACATTGAGAGCAGTACCCGTTGGAGCACCCTGACCGTGTCTGTGGATATGAAGGTGGGACCAGGTGGGTGGTAATTGAGAGCCTAGGAGTGGGGGCTGGCGTGGGGGGCGGGCCCTGGGAGAGCATCTGGGACCTCCTTCCAGGCAGTCTGCCTCAGTGGGCCTGTGTGGGCCCTGGGCTCTGCATTTCCACTGTGAGTGGCTAGAACCCGAGAGGCCAGCAGGGGACAAACCGGCGTCCTCCATTCGTTCTTCAGATAGAGAGTTAAATTTCTGTTTCCAGTGACTGCTTGGCGTGAAGAGGCAGGCGAGGAGGTTGCACAGACGTGTGGTAGCACTGCTGAGACAGTTGTGAAGTAGAGACACAGCTGCAGTGAGCAGGCGATGTGAGACAGAAGCTGGAAGAACCCAAGGAGACCCTTTAGACATCACCTTTGAGCCTGGCCAGGGCGCCACAGCTGGGGACCCCTAGGTGCCGACCTTTCCGAGGAGACTGAGGCTCTCCCGGCGCTTTCTCTAGGGCTGGATGTCCACCTGGCATCTGTCCATCAGAAATACTGATCCTCCCTTGGGGAAAAGTAGGGTAACCAGTGACAAGGACACAGTGCACGGGCCTCAGAGAGTTGGCTGGGTCATTGTCCTGATCACTAAGTTCTTGGGTGACCCAGGACAAGTTACTTACTGATTCCAATTCACCCAGATCCTTGATTCTCTCATCTATAAGGTGGAAGGAGCATCATTCCCCACAATGATGCTGAAGTGTGGCATCACACATAACCTGTCCCCCTGCACAGCCCGCCACGCGCTGCACCCATGAAGCAAGCGTGTGTCCTTGTGTCCGAGCCGTGTATGTGCGTGTGCATGCATGCATGCTAAACACACATGGGTATCTGTGTGTTTATGTCTCCTCTCATCCCTGCAGCTGGTACACTTCTCAAACCACAGATTAATTAGAATTTATGAAGGAAACAAGGCAAAGGAAACAAACATTCATTAAAATCTGATCATTTCTTGTTTCCGCTTAATGCTGTTTTCTCTGGCCATCTGGGAACGATTTATGGAAACCATAATTGTGCATTAAATATTGCGATTTGTTCCAGACTCCATCAATGAAATAAACAGCATAGCGATTTATTGTAGACTCAGCACATGGCGCGGCCCTGCGGCTTTTCCTCCGGAGACACTTCCCATCCATCGTCCCCAGGGTTGCTTCCGATCAAAGGGGATCAGAGAAATACATGCCACAGACTCACCGGAAGGAGACGGAGGGTGTGGCAGAGATGCCTGTATTCGGTGACAGCATCAGCCCTGCTGGGAGAGGTCTGCAGAGAAAGTTCTGTCTTTATGGGTCTGAGGACTCCGGGAGCCCAGGGAATGCTGCACCTTCCCCTGGGGAGGGGGAGTGTATAAAAGTGTGGATCTCACCCTGAGTCGCTGTGTGCCAAGCTGTGGGGGACTGCAGAGGTGAGAGTGGGTGGACGGGGTCCCGCCCTGCTGGGGCTGCTGTGGGAGTGGGCTGGTTGCCTGGGTTTCCACTGAGAGAACTGCTCCTAGGCCCCAACCAGAAACTAAGCAAGAAGCAAAAGAGGGCCTGGATGAAGACTGGGTAGACTCAGATGCTCGGAGCTCAGAGATGGGATCACATTTGCCGGCATCTGCTTGTGCCAGGCTGGGCTCCAGGTTGCCGAGTGCAAGGAGCCCGCTGCCGAGCCTGGCGTGCATCTCGGGTCTGCATCAGCCTGTCTGGTCCGGTCACGCACTTACTGCAGTGCACCGTACTCTATGGGGGGCGGGGGGGTGTTCCTTCCTCTCCCCTCCCACCCACTCATTTGTCCTGGTGTCTGCCCTCATTGTCTCCAGCGATGGTGAATTCAGGGACAAAAGTGACCGAGGCATGGGAACCCGCCCTGCTCCGTTTCACTGCGTGGTGCCGGGTGTGGTGGCCTGGTCATGACCTTTGGCCCCAAGGCAGCTGGTGTGGCCTTTGTGTCCAAAGGTTGCTGACAAAATGTGAGCTTAGCTTTTCCTCCACTGGAGTCACTTCCCTGGGGTCCCTAAGCCTGGAGAGCGGGTGAGCAGCTCTGTCCTATGGCCAGCTAAAGGTGGCACCTGCTGCTCTGGTCCAGGTCTGAGAGGAGGCCGAGCTGGAGGACGCGAAGCCCTGGGCGGGGAAGGGCAGCAGTGCGAGGAGCATTTTTACCCGCATGACCGGGGTGGGCCGTGGGCCACTGCCAGGAGCCACAGCACGGATCTTAATGGGGGAGGGGCTGACTTTGTGTAATACATATATTTAACAAGGGTTTTCTCTTTCTCTTTCCTTTTTCTTCCTTCCCTTCCCTTTCCTTCCCTTTCTTTTCCTTTTTTCTTTCCCTTCTTTTCCTTCCTTCTTGCTACTAGGGATCCAATCCAGCCTTTGCCCTGAGCCACAACCCAGACCTTTTCATTTTGAGACCAAGTTTTGTAAGTTGCCCATGTGGGACTTGAACTTGCAATCCTCCTGCCTCAGCCTCCCGTAGTGGGGTTACAAGTGTGCCCCACTTTGCCTGGTGGAGAGTTTTCATATACATGCATACATAGGTGTGTGTGTTAATATACCTGCGCATAGAAAACATTCTAGAAGGTAAAAACGCACCAGAAGTGAACAGTTATTGTACCTGGTAGTTTCCCCTTTATTTTATATTTGTGATTTTTCTACAACAATCAGTATGAAGCAAATACCAGGCTGGGGAGTGTAGCTCAGTGTATGGTGCTTGCTGGATCCGTCACACTGAAAAAGAAAAGCCAAACTCAGGGCAAAGAAAACTATCAGAAAGAGGTTACTGCTTAAAGCACTTTGTGGGGTGGGGAGTGAGGTCCAGTGTCAAATTTCTTGAGCTCTGGGCCGCCTTCCCTACTGCACCTGTACGTGTCAACCCGCATGTGACATTTAATCTCCCAGTGCCTCAGTTTCCCGAAGACGATTGGAACAGCCCCCGCTCTACAATATCATTCTAACTGTTTAAAAATTAGTTTTCATCCTCAAGAAATGTGTGGGTTTATGTTGCATACAACCTGGTGATGTGGTCACTGGGTACTGATCATTAAGTTCCCAAACCACGGATCTAGGACACTGAAGCAGCCGACCGGGAGGCAGATGGGGGAGTGGGCACAGGGCGGGCACAGGCTGGACATAGCTGTGGGTTTTCTTCTGGACAAAAAGAGCTCACACAGTGGGCAGCTGCTTCTCGAGGTCACAGTGCTCTGTGCCAGCAACTGCCACTGGACAATGCGGTGGGCAGGCGTGTCCTGTGCCCCTGTCTGGAGCAGCCGAGGCCAGCTGGGGCCCCCAGGGTCATCTGCGGCCACTGGCTCTGCGGCCGGCCTGGCCTGGACTGCCTCCCCAGGGCACTGTCCCTTGGAGTCACGGAGCTGCGGTTCAGCTCCACTCTCCCATGGTGACTTTTGTCCTCCCCATTTTTAGCCCGGCTAAATCTGTGATGGGCTCCGTGGCCAAGAGCACATCCCCCGGGCTGTCCTCAGGGCCTGTCTGGGTCCAGGCTGGCGCCAGCCACACAACATTCCCAAGCCAAGGTCACATGTACCTGCATTGTCAGAGTTAGAAAAAAAAAATAAGATAGAGATAGAACACCAAGTTAAACTTGAACCTCATTAGTATAATAGACATACTTGAATTTTGAATTGTTGCCTGCTTCTCTGAAAATCAGTTTTAACTGGATGATTGCTGTGTTTTATTTGGGAGTCCTACATGCACCTCATAGCAATGTCCTCACTCAGTAATGGGTTTAGGTGAGACTCCCACGCATGAGGTTAGAAAGATAAGGGGGGAATTTTATTTAAAGCATGGCTTGGCAAAGCACAGCTCATGGCCCCATCAGCCCATGGCTTGTTTTTATAAATAAAGTTTTATTGGAATGTGACCTGCTCACTCACTGGCACACTGTCTGTGACTGCTTTGCTGTCACAAAGGGAAGTTGGGTTGTTGAGGCCTCTATAATATCTGCACTAGTCAGAAGACCCTGCTAACCCTTGACTGAGGGTGGTGACGGGCAAGCAGGAAGGACTGCCACCCGGGCCCAGCCCCAGGACGCTCAGAGCCTGTGCTGTCTGCAAGGGGCCACGCTTCCCTGTCTTTCTTGGCATCGACCCTAAGAAGGAAAGAGAATCTGATTTAATATCTAAGACTCACAGGCCAGGGCCACGCACAGGGCCTGGGGCTAGGAAGCGGGATGGACGTGTGGGGCAGCTGACTCCAGGTCCAAGACAGCCTTGCAGCTGCGGGTGGCCTTGAATCCTGGGGAGTCCAGACCCCATGCGTTTATGCCTTCATCGGTGGTCTGCTCACTGAGGTGCTTCTCCTGGTGAGGAACCGGAAGTGTGAGGCAAGGTTTTTGCAATCCAGTGTCAAATCCTGCTTAACCTCAGGAGGAACATAACCAGCAGCAGGCTGTGTGGGACAGATGTCACAACGTGTCCCTCATCCAGGAAAGGCTCCTGAAGGTCAGTTTACAAGTCAGTTTGCACAAGTGCTTCGGGCCAAGGCCCCCAGCCTGCTGGAAGGCTAGTCTTCATTTAGCCAGCACCAGGGAGGCATGGCTGTTTCCCTCTACTCCAGTGTCAGAGGACACTGTCTCCTTCCTGTGTGACCCACAGGCAAGATAAATATGAGCCACAGCCGGGGGACCAAGCGCAGCACTGTCCACTGTACCATTGTCTTGGAGGCCTCGGCACCTGTGAGCAGCTCAGCAGCGGCTGTGACCCAGGCTCCTGCCTCCAGCCAGGACACGGAAGCCAGGTGCCTCAGTCTGTAAGAGATGCCCGGAAGTGGGAATCCAGGCCTGGTGGCACAAGCCTGTAATCCCAGCACTCGGAAGGCAGGATTGCCCGGCCTCCCTCCCCGTGAGTCCCTGCCGCTGGGCCAGAGTGCACAGCAGGGGCACCTGACCCCCAGCTGCTTCCTGGAGGTTCCCTGCTGCCTTCTCTGGCATATGTCTGTGTCATTTGTTGAACACTTCTCTCCCTCGTTCACACACTCATCCATTCCCTCGTGTTTTCAGTTCTGTGTTTAACGCCTTACTGTATTTCATGCCGTCAGAAGTGGTCTACTTTTCCAGACTTAATGGTTTGAAAAAAAAGAAAGAAAGAAAAGAAAAGAAATGTAAGCAGCAAATTAAAATCTTACCCAGAATCCCAGTATGTGAAATAGATAAGTGGCGGGAGTAACCTTTGGACAGGTTAGAGTCCCTGTGTGCGTGTGTGTGTGCATGCGCGTGTTTGGAATCCCTCATGGTTCGCAGAACTGTGGAACTCCTGCAGGCGCTGGCCATCTGTGAGGACACAGCTGAGACCTCACTCTCATTCCCTCCCACCCTCCACGCCGGGCTGGGGACACGTGTCCTGAGGCCCGGGCATGCGGGGCTGGAAGAGCTTGGTTGGTTTACACAATGCTCAGTGGAATTTCCCAGCATTCCTGGGGCCCACAGTGGATGGCTGGACCTCTGCCCTCACGCCCAGGCCCTCTGCACCTTGGGAGCATCAGGCGGGAATCCTGGACGTCTCTGTGCATGCAGAGGCTGGCGGTGTGACACGGCAGTGCCATGATCCCAGTCGCAAGTCACCTCCACCAAGGTCAAGGCTGTGTCTCTTCCTGAGTTCAAGAGGAGTGCAGCCCCAAAGATGTCCCCTGCACACGAATCCCCTGTGACGTTCCTCTAGCTGAGCAGCCCCTTCCTGGGCTGTGTAAGTGTGATCAAAACATATGGCCACTGCTACATTTTAAAAACTTATTACAGTAAAGGACACTTGTCATTAATCCCTCTCGAAATCTTCCTGTCAATGCCTAACACACTTGTGGATTTCCGAGGTGGTTCTGGCAATCCTCTTTTGTGAAAGGTCTTTTGGTGGCTGCCTTGAGGTCTTGAATTGCTTCTGAAATGTTCACAGCAATTTCTGTCAAATGAAACACGATGTGTTCTCACCCACCTTGTTTGCAGGAGCTGGCACGGGGTGACTTGCGGCTCTTCCCTGCAGCAGAAATGGCCATGAAAGTCAACATTTTCAGTGGATTCAGGACATCAGGGCAGCTGCTACAACACAACCACAGACACTCTCGAAAAAGGACTTCCAGAACTGCTTCAGAAAGCGGCAGGAGTGGTGGGAGAAGTGTGTTAGAAGCAAAAAGGATTTTGAGGGAATTCACGGCCACATGTCTTTTGCTGTAGTTGTTTTTAAGGATTAGCTGTTTTTTTGAACTCACTCACATCTGTGTAGTCCTGGCCCTGGAACTGCACGTGCAGGAAACTGGCCCTGAAGAGGGTTCTCTGGTTCTTCTGCAGTCTCAGTTCCCTCTGCATCCCCACTCTTTCTTTTTATCATTTCTCATGCACCGTGGGTCTTGGACATTTCCTGGAGAGGTCCTTTGGGCCCCCTCCACCTGTGCCATCTGTCCCGAGGTCTGGTGCTCTAGCTAAGCCTGGCGCTTTGGATTTGTACTCCCTGGCATAGAGCTCAGGTGAGCACAGCCTCAGACCTGGATGCCAAGCAAAGGCCAGGTGGGCGTTGTTGCCCACATCCTCCACGTGGGCTCACCTCTTGGGGACTCTGTGGGTGACTCAGGTGCCCAGGCTTCCTCCCACGCCGCCTTCAGCCCAGGGTTCCACCCTGCACACATGTTCAGATGCATTTCTGAACACACACATATGTGTAAATGATTGCTGTTAAATATCTGCTTCTATATTTCCTTTTTCACTCCTGCTCTCAAGATTCTTATAGATTTTTCCCTTGGTCACTGTGCTGAATTGAATTATGCTCCATCCAGAACTAAGCATTCAAGTCCTGACTTGTGAATGAAGCCTCACTGGGAAACAGAGTCTGAGCAGATGTGAATGAGTTAGGATACAGTCATGCACATGAGGGCATAACCCAATCCAAGGACTGGTGTCCTTGGAAGAAAAGGGAAGTTATATTCGAGAGACACACAGGATGAATGGTACAGGTGATGGTGACAGAGACAGAGTGGGGCCACCTCATGCCAGAATCTCAGCGCTGTGAAGAAGCCTCCTCTGCTGGGGTCTTCAGCACAGGCCTTGTCTCCAGGCACCCTTCAGATTTCCAGCCTCCGGCATTGCGAGGCAGTAATCTCTGCTGTCTAAAGCCACCCACTTTGTGGAACTTTGTTACGTCAGCCAAAGAGCTAAAATAGTCATGCATTACGCTGAATTTCCTGCCCAGTTTTGTGCCATCTCCCAGTTCATGGATTTGATAAAATTTCCTGTTGCTTCTCGAGGCTGCCTGTAGATTGGTCAGCACCCGTTCCTGGCCAGGCTTTGGCACATACAGTGAGTCAGATGTCACCACACTGGCAGCCCCAAGAGCCAGCACTTGGCTGGCTCCTGGGCACAAAGTAAGAGGAGCTCCCCTGCTGTGTCCGTGGCCTGTCCTCCCTTCCTGGGTGACATCTCAGGCCAAGGTAGCCCAGTGAACGGGCACTTCCAGGTCACAATAGCTCTTTCCCTAGTCCTGCTGTGTGAGTGACACTACAGAAATCCCAGCGACTGGAAAGAATATTCTAAAATGCATGCTGGAAGAAAACATTTTCCTCCGAGGCATGGTAATTTGGAACAAAGGTATATATTAATATGATAATTTCACATGTTTATGAAATTAACGTGTTGATATTGTTCAAGCTATGGAATTGCATTGTGATTCATACATACAATGCAGTCGCAGCACGTGGGGAGAAGCGAGCAGCGGGCTCAGAAGCCGCAGGCCTTCTAACTTTCCTCCTGGAAAGGGTGCTGAACTTTGTCTCCCGTTTCTGTTACGGGTATTTGCTCTGGTGTAAAGTGCGTTCCACGGAAACACGGTCCTCCTCGATAACCTTTAAAATATGGATTCTGTGGTCAGATGCACTTGGGAAACATTGCATATTATATTCTCCTCCTAGAGATTCATAATTCACATCGCAGTATTAGACACTCCCTTCCCCCTCCCAAAAGCTGCAGTAAATAAACCTTTTTAAACCGTGTTTAATCAGTGATTTATAAGCTTGTTTGAGTGCAGGGTTCTTTTGTTATTTAATACCTATTAGGGTCCTCTGGAATTACGACGCCAAAGAATATTCCTTGGGAAATGTTGCGGTACAATTTTCTCATGGATTGGAACCACGTCCTTTGTTTCCAGAGTCCTCCCTTTGCGCAGCGCAGCTTGGTCACAAGTGGCCTTGGTCACTATGGGGCCGTGCATGAGGGCACCGGCAATGTCCTTTGGTGACTTTTGTCAATACAAACAGATTAATTGAACAGAAGTCAGCGATAACTCTGTGGAGAAAGAATTCTATCAGTAATAATGGTTTTTAAAAGAAGAGACACGAGGCTCAATTTAAGTCCATCATAAAATCTTCACGTTTTGAATTCTTTTTGCAAACTAGTTCAATGCACGATACCTGCTGACTTCCCTGAGGTGACCTAAATACCAGAGCTGAGCACAGCCCTGCGTCCCGACCTCCTCTCCTGCAAGCCGTCATCCAGGATGGATGGACAGAGTCCTCACCCGTGCTCCCTGGCAGATACCGGGAGCACCCATGCCCCTTGCTTCCTGCCTCACTGGGACCACGTCCTGCCACCTGCACAGATGAAAAGCTTGTTCCTTCTCCCCTAGTGGGCCAGTCTGTGGAGGGTGCGAATGAAAGAAGTGGAGCCCATCACTGGACCAAACAGATCACGTGATTCCATGGACACCAAATATCCAGAATAGGGAACTCTAGGAAGAAAGATTAGTAGTGGCTTGGAGGATAGAGTCTTAACAGCTGAGAGGTACAGGATTTCTTTTTGAGGCATGAAAATTAGTTAAATGATAATGTTTGCAGCTATCTATAAATATGCTAAAGCCCCAGTGAACTGTACACTTTGAGCGACAAGTTGGTGTGTGAGCTGGAAGGGTGTATTTGCACCGAGCTGTCACACATATATAATTTATTAGAAGGTAAAGGAGTGGGTTGATGAGTGGACAGAGCTGAGTGCCCTTCACATTGGGGGTTCCACAGTGAGGGTGATCTCAGTGCAGCTGTTTTTAGAAAAGAGGGGTACTGTCCTCCTAGCATGTCTTCCGAGGCCTCAGTGTGTTAGGACTGGGGGACCCAAGAGGGAGAGATCAAGCCCTCACCCCCATCCACCTGAGTGACGGCCAGGTGATGTCACGTGAACCCTAGTGTGCGCCTTCAGTGAGCTATGAGGGTAACCTGGGGAGGACGCAAGGCAAAGGACGCCTCTAGATCACTGGCGGGCTGCCGCAGCCCAGGCAGCAGAGTGGACGCTGGGTGCTGGAGGCAGCACTAGGAGCCGTGGGGCAAAGCAGCCCTTGGGCACTGGGCTGGGCTCCACTTCAGGGCACGAGGTTGGCGTAGATGACTGTCCCCTCGTGCCCTGGCTTTGAGTACTGAGGCTTCTTCTGGGGCAGCTGCCTGGTCTCCTACCCCTGCTGCTACAGATTATGAGGACTGACAGGGCCGAGGAATGCAGGGGGCTGAGTTTTCAGTGCTGAATGACCAGCAAAGCTGTGGCTTGAGCGCGGCTCCTCTCCAAGCTGGAGGTTCCTCCTAGTTAAAAAGATCCCCGGCAGGGCCCTCTCTCCCAGCTCTCCTATCTGTAAACTCCCTCCACCCCGGATGCCTGGACAAGCTCTTCCCACTCCGCCCTGCCACCCTTCCATGCCAACAAACTTGTTTCATCTCCTTGGCAAGAACTGAGTCCTAAGCAGGATCAGCGTGCACTTCACTTCACGGGTCCCCACAGCGAGGGTGGTCGCAGCGCTGGCGTTGCACGCCTTGGTGAGGATGCCACGCTCTGTGCTTTTCCTTATACTGCATTCTGTGTGGTTTTGTCAAGTTGCTTTTGAATTTAAAATATTCATGCTGAATGCATTTGAAGATACAGCCAATTCCCACACTGTCTGTGTCAGAAAATGTGTTACAGTTCCCCCTTCTCCTCCCTCCACCAAATGTTAGCCCTCATGTTTCTTGTCGGGTTGAATTTCATGTTTGTTTGTTTGTTTGTTTGCTTTTTGTGGCCAATTTTCTGTCATCTCAAATTCCAAGTTGTTGGTATAGCTAATGGAGTCCTGATGTGCTGTTCTTTGAGAACAAGAATGTCACCAGTGACTGACTGCCAGTGAGGCACACAACCGTGGCTTCTCTGCCTGCATGACTCATCCCAAGTTATCCATGCAGCAGGCGGGGAGGTGGGAGAGTGGACTGATGGATGGATGGGTCAGTGGATGGATGGACAGATAGATGATGGATGGGTAGGTGGAGAGATGGGTGGGTGGTTGGGTGAACAAATAGGTGGATGACGGATGAATGGATGGATGGGTGGATGGATGGATGGATGGATGGATGATGGATGGATGGATGGGTGGATAGATGAGCAGACAGAGAGATGCATATGTGGGTGACTGGACAAATGGGTGGATGGAGGGATGGGTAGAAAGATGAGTGAAAGCGGACAGGTAGGTCAATGGGTTGGTGGATGAGTAATCAGAGAAAAATTCATAGGGCTGGGAGAATGTATTTGCACTGAGTTAACATACATATATAATTTATCAGGTAAGGAGGTGAGAGGATAGATTTATCAATGGATGATGGATGGATGGGCAGGTGGAGAGAGACTTTTAGATCTGGAAGAGACGTAAAGTCAACTGTTTCCTTTCCCTGTGAATCACCTTATGTAGGAACACCTGTGTAGACACTGGACTGTGACTTGCTCTGCGTGAACCTCAGTTTAGCTGTGGCAGTGCTATGGCTCCTGATAAAAGTATTTATTGGCTTTGAGAATTCACTTTGTCTGTAAAGTCACATACTCACTATCCACTATGAGCATCCAGTAGGAATCTCAGGGGACCATTAGCACAATGTGTGTTAGATTAGCAAGTGCTCACCGTGAGAGGCATGTATATGATTGCTATTTACAGTTGGCTGATGGACTGTCCAGTGAAGTCTCAGGGAATTACATGCATCTCACAGTCAGGGAGATCATGAAAAGTGAGGTCCTTCTTGTTCTCATGAAGTGTCCTTGCTGCTCAAAAATGGTGTCTCTCTGGCTCAAGCATATTAAATGGCCAAGAACCAAAGGAAAACAGAGATCCAGCACCTAATGCTGCCATAGTAAAGAGAAACCCATATACCTGGGACCCACAGCAAGCTTCTTCATCTACTCAGCAAATGTGAGCGCAGCACCATGCTGGATGGTGGGAATGCAACAGTGCGAAGAAGCCAGAACCAGGCAGAGGTCCCTTCCTCATGAGCTCCGGGGGCGGTGGAGGCAGGGGAAAGGACAAGATAGCAAGTGAAACCTGAGAAACATTGAATGGTGTTAAATGCTAAAGAGAATGAAGAAGATAAAGGAGAAAGGCATCATGTGTGTGTGTGTGTGTGTGAGCGCACGTGCCAATGCGGGTACTGACAGTGATGTGGAGAAAGCGTATGCAGTGTGGTTCCCAGATGGAGGGCCCCCTGGGGCTTCCTCCAGATTCTTGGTGTCCTAAACAAAGATTTGCACAAAACATACAAAGACAGTGAGGGTGTACGCTTACTAAAGGTGGGAACGAGGTGCATTGTGCAGACTGTAAGAGGCTTGCAGCGGCCCTGAGGGTAAGGAAAAGGGGTCTTGTGTATTTTAAAATTCCAAAATCCTCCCCCTTGCTTTGAACACACTCATTCAACCATTCTTGCCACTTGCTGAAGTGGTTCTGGAAGTCCTCTTCCCTGAGTGTCTTCCGTTGTAAAATATTCACCTATTACGATCTCTCTGAGGCTGAGTCTCCCAGTGCCTGATGAGCCGGGTGAGGACACGCTCGTGTTTTCCTGAGCCTTCCCACTGGTTGTTGCTCAGATCACCATTCACTGTGTTTTCTGTCACCCTTCATAAGGACGAAAGAGGACTTCCGGAAAGGCTCAGAAAGCAGCAGTAACCGTGGGATTAGTCTACGCGAAATGTAGAGGACTAAAGGTAGATCCTTCTCTTTCTTGGAACACACACCATATTTATGATCAGCCCTTGTGTGTCTGTTTCTTCTTGCTCTTTTAACAGATTTTGCTTCCTGTATTCAGCGCTACCTCCTGGTGACCTGAAGTTCACGGCCGCGCTGACTCACGGTGAGCTGCGTGCGTACATGAAATCGGTTCGTATGCAATTACATTGCTGCCTCTTCTTTCACTTTGCTTCAATAACTAATAGACACCTTGGCTTTTCAGCCTTTCCAAGTCATTGCTTAATGGGTCTCTCAGGGCCAGCACTGGCCAGTTCTCTGTAGAGCCAAGTGTCTGCTCTGAGACCTTTTCATACTGGTGCAGAGGGGAAGGAAAACTGGGCCGCTGGAAGCGGTTATGATACTACCATGTGGCACTTCAGTAAGGGTGTAAGTTTCCCTTTTTCCCCCTTTCCAGAGCCCTCCTCTCCATCCCCTCCCAGGAGAATCTCTATTCACCATTCCATGGAGTAGTAGTAGAGATTCTGTTAGGAGCTAATTCCATTTGCTTACAGGATGGGCATAACACATCCTGGAAATTTCTCTAATGTGCTGAGAACACAATGGTCTTGACACAATGTACTAATGGCAATAGCTGAAGGATAAGAATGGGGTTTTACAGACCAGCCTGACCTCCACAGTCTGGCCTCGGCCCCTCAGGCCTTTGCCCCTTCTGAGAAATGCTCCAGCCAGGAAGCCCCACCAAGCCTGTCCTTCCCTGAAGGCCTGTGGCCCTGAGGGGCCACAGCCCAGGAGGCTGCAGAAGCAGCGGAGGCCCGTGCTCTTTTCAGGGGGACCTCAGCTCAAAGAACAAACGCAATCTTGGTTATGTTGTGGCACGTGAAGGAAGGACTGGATGGAAGCAGGCAGCCCAGAAGAACAAGAGCGACAGAGTCATCCCTTCCGGTTTAGCAGAGAACATTCGGCTCTTTCTCAGCACTAGCAATATCAATCAAGAAGTTATCGTTAATGAGTGCTTTGAAAAACATTGTCTGTTTGCAAAAAAGATGGCTGAGACGTAGGGCCTGTGTCCCCAAAGGCTGCAAACAAGATCCTAGAAAGAGAAAGAGAAATAAGCCTCCCAGCAGACAGGGAAAACACTGAGAAAAGTTACACTTCATGGTTTCTGTTATTAGAAAACGGGAAGCATTTAAGTTCCTTGGAGTTGACAAAATGATTTCTGGCAGTGAATTATCAAAATAAAAATGCACCCTGCTTTCAACAGTGGGGCGCTAAGTCACATAATGAGGAAAAGGCCCGCAAGACGTTTTCACTAGAAAGCTAAGAGTTCTTTCCTTAAGGCAGTTTCTTATAACAAACCCAGTGAAAGGCCAGGGCACAGCATGAAAGAGTAACTTGGAAAATAGGGTTCTGGAAGAAGTTACAATTACATGGTCCAAATGTGCTGCCTCTGAGGTTCTAACCTGATCCAAAGACCAAGCCCAAGTCCAGCAGGAGACACGCGGGGCGAATTGTCACTGCCCTGAGCTGGACTCCTTAGGGGCCGGCCTGGCAGGGCCTGAGAGTCACATTTCATGAGGTGGCGCCTAGCTGCGAATTTGGGACTCTGGAGACGCTGGCAGGACTGAGGTAGGAGAAAAGGGTAAAAGGAAAAATGAGAATCTTAAAATTGTACTCTTAAGAAAGCCCACAGCTTTGGGAAACAAGCCCAGTTGAATGTTTTTTTTTTTTTGTCTCTCTCTCTTCTCCTAGGACACAATATACCAGGCAATCTCCCTTCCTTGCAAACTGGCTTTTTCCACCTGCGAATGCACCACCCCTCTTGCCTGTAAACTGCACTTCTCCACCCTCCAGAACAGCAGTGTTAGTGGGCAGTGGGTCTCCGTGTCAAGCACACGGAAATGGTGTGCACCCTGACATAGCCAGCCAGGCGCTTGTGACCGACAAGAAGAACACACATCCTAGCTCACTCATCTTGGAGACACCCCAGACCCCATAAATACACCCAGCTCTGGATCGCAGTGCATCCTGTTCCTCTGAATGCCTCTGCTCCATTCCTCGGTGTGTACTGCATGTCTGTCTGATGAAACCTTTCTGTGTCTCCTACTGCTGTGTCCTGCAAACTTTTCTTCCCTCATGGCAGTCAGCGAACCTGCAAACCTGTAGAGCCCAGAAGACACTGTGAGCTCCAGGTGTACCCAGGGTGAGTGTTAGCGGCTGTCGCGGGGGATTCTGGAGATTCTTCCGTGTGTGTATGACTGTGTGTGCGCACGTGCATGTGTGACTGTGTGTGCGCACGTGCATGTGTGACTGTGTGTGTGCACATGTGTGTGACTGTGTGTGTGTGCACGTGTGTGTGTGTGTGTGTGTGTGTGTGTGTAGCTGAGAGTCCAGGAGTTCTCAGTAGAACAGCCAGCCTTCACATCCTAACTTCCTCATGAGTTTGTCATGGGGACCTGTGGGGTTTTGAGGTGCATTTGCAGTGACAATGACCTCTCAAGTTTGACACAAATCAGCTTGAGATGTTCTTCCCAGTTGTGACTGGATCTCCTGAGGTCACGCCTGGCTCATGATAATGAAACGGTGTCACCAGCAGAAGAGAGACTTACTTCCCTCCCTCCACAGCAGGGACCACAGGCAGCTCCTAAGAACTCTGTTAGGCTGTAGATACAAGTGCACGGGTAGGGTGGGAGGAGGAAAAACCCAACTGCTGTCCCCCGTCCCATGGTCAGTGGGGCCGCTACACCATTCCCGTCTCATTTGCGTCAGAGTTTTTAAGTGGAGGTCTTGCCAAGGCTGCAAAGTCTTGTAGCTGCTTTCTTGTTCTTGTGCTTTAACACTTTTGTTTATTCATGTGCTTCAGATTGTGAAAGGACAACACCTTGACTTCCTCCTCTGTCAGCGATACTGAAAGAATCTCCCGCTACCGAATTCCTATTGGCTCCCAAAGGCCGGCACAAAGAGCAAGGAAGGAAGATAATTGGCATGCATGCTGCAGATGCAAAGTGCTCCGAGAGAATCCCCAACACGGTCCATTCACAAATGTGCCAGCCGTCAGCTGCAGCCCATTAGCTGCAGACATTTCTTATGCGCTTCATGGTGACCGCAAATATGAAGCTGCTGACCAGCGATGGCTGCGGAGAATTCCTGCGCCTGCTGCTGACTCAGCCCTCAGACCCCAGGACACAGCCCTTGGCCGCGGGACAAAAGAGAAGGGGTGTGCATTTATCAGGGCTCTAATGAGGTCTTTGGAGTCTTACTTCTTTGCCAAAAAGAGAAAAAAGAATAAAACACAAGGCAGTGTGGTCGAAGATGCCAAAGCGGGGAAATCCCTCCATTCAGGAAAAAACAAAGTAAAAGCAAAGCTTCTCTCCACAGAAGGGTGCAGCTTGCCTTAGCTTTCTGTTTATTCCTTTTCAATATATTTTTGCTGCCTGCCCCAGAGTCCTACTCATTCTTGAACTTTGGCTCGTCGCCCTGAAGTATAGGAAGGAGCACAACAGTTACACAGGCCCAGGGACAGCAGCTGCTCAGGGTGGCAGCCAGGATCCCCGTGACACAAGCCCCTCTGCTGTCCCTGACCTCCAGCCCCACCCTCAGGTGTCCACGCTTTGCAGGGAGGATGTTCCCTAGCGCTGAACTTCCGGAATGGAATTTAGTCCCTAAACGATAACTCTTGTCTCTCCTCCAGCTCAAAATTCCTATTCATCCACCTGGGTGGCCTTTTTCAGCATAACAGCTCCAAGCATGTGGATGATTTGCAGAAATTCACGGGCACCATCACCCAAGGAGTAAGGCAGCATACTTCAGCTGAAGGCATGGATGTTTATTGTTACAAGATTACTCTTAAGTGCCCTTCTTAGGTGGCTGGATAACGTCTTAAAAGCTTGTAGATGATTTCAGGAAATAGAGCAGCGTGAATTTTTTGCTATCAGTTTTCTGTAACTACCCTTTCTTCTGTCCCTAGGAAGGCTTTTTAAACTCTCTGAGCAGTCCTCCTTGGGAAGATGTGGAAAAAAAGACCCACATGTGTATAATGTCCCCTGGGGATTCTCTGCAGGTTCTCGGTGTCCTGAACAAAGAATCAGACAAGGTGTGAAGAAAAGATAGGCCAGTGCTGGGGGTTTAGCTCAGTGGTGTAAGTGCCTGCTTGGCAAACTCGAGGTCCTGAGTTCGATCCCCAACACACAAAAAAAAAAAAAAAAAAAAAAGAGAGAGAGAGAGAGAAACAAAGGATAGGAGAGGAATGTGTTTTCGAAGGTAGAAGGAAGTATGCTCTACCATGCAAGAGCAGGCTGGTAAACAGACTGACAGCGGTCCCTGGGACCAGGGAAAAGTGGCCTTTGTGTCCAAAATTCCTGGATTGGCTTCCTCCTCATGCAATTCATGCACTGGGGACCATCGTCCTGTCAAACCTCACTTGGCTTGGTTCCAGATTCCAAGGGCCCCTTTGAAAGACTCACTCGATTTCCTACCAAATGTTAATGAAGGATTGAAAATAGCACTTTTCGGATTGGTCCCGTACACAGTCCAAATTCAAAGGAGGAGCTGAAAAATCCCGCTCTCCGACTGGCTCTGTGTACAGCGCTCAGGGGCCGAGGAGTCCCTTTAGGTCTGATGTTCTGCCCACGTCCTCCACGGCCTTTGACACATTTCCCCCCACCACCGTTTGTCTCCTACCTCAGTATGGACGCGCCATCTCATAGGGATGGATTGAAGGGGCTATAGCAGCCTCCATCAGCCTCCATACTGCTTTGGTTAGTGTCGGTGATTTGGGGGAGACACCCCTCTTCTAGAACAGCTGATAAGACTCTTGGTGTTTGGGTAAATGGCAAAGATGCCCCGCCAGGGTTAGTAACAAGGAGCTAGTGAGGTCCAGCTCACAAGGAAGACGATATTCGGAAGTGGCCATGCCACAGTGACTGCTAGGAGGGAAGGGATGTCCTCTTCAAGCGTGCTCATGGTCTTGCTGCTTGAGGGAGACGTTACCCGGATGAAAGGTCATCAGACCGGAACCCAACACTGTATTCCTTCAGACCTAAAAAGACACTTCAAAATTCACAAAAGTTATGCCCGGACTTTATGACTCCTGCATAAATTCATTTCAGTTTCTCCTCTAAACCCTTATCAGGAAGAAAGGAGCTAGGCACAGTTGGCAGCATTTCCGTGCATCTTAAGCAAAGCCCTGCCCGCCAGGGCTAATGGGGGGATCCACGCTGGACCTGCCAGCTCCCGGGCCGGGCAGGCGGTGCTGTGCCTGGCGGAACCTCCCACGAGCGTGCCAGCTCCTTCCAGAGGCAGCTGATGTTCTGCGATGTTTGGAATACACTGTGGCCATGGTGCTTTTGTTCCAGTCAGCTGCCTCGAGCTCCCCCAAGTTACCTCAGGCTGCGGCCTGAGAGAAGTCGAATAGCAAAAGTATCGCTTTGAATTATAAAATGGGCAGGTGGGCTCCGGCCTTGTTTCTTGTAAAAGAAGGAAAAAAGAGACAAGGCAGAAATTTGTCTCTTTAAAGGTACAGTAAGACAGGCCTCCAGACCGAGGAGGGGTTTCGGCAGCAAGGGCTGGGCAGAGAGGGAGCTAGCAGAATGGGTGGTGGCACCTGCATGAGGGCAGCGTCCACCGAAGGCCCTGGGTTTCCTGGATGAGGAAGCAGGAAGCAGAGAAATGGGACCCGCTTCCCCAGGGGGGGCGCTGATTCTAGAACCACCAGATCCCGCCTCTTAGGGGTTGTTCTTCGTGTCTCAGCACAGTGAAGTGAAATATTCGGTTGCAAAAAGGAAGACCCAACACGTGCGTTTCCATTTTGGAGACAGACCCTGGCTGGTGTCCCCAGGGGGTCGGGTCACCTCGGCAGTACCGGAAATCCCCGGGGCTGAGGGTCCCCACAGCTGGGTCCCTGCAGGGTGGGTGGCTGTCTGCACTGCCTGCCGCCGAGGGTCCTCCCCACGGGTGTTCTCATTTCATACGGTACAGGACACCCTGGTGGGTGAGAGCCCAAGCGTGGCGCTACCCGAGTGTCAGCGTCAGACCCTGCCTGGAACCCGCTGGACACAGCATCAGAAGACCTGGACCACTGGTGCAGCTGGAATTGATTTCAGACGCTCCTTTCTTGGAATTCCCTAACCTTATTATTTTCATGAAATCCTCAAAAGCAGCTATGATCCCAGGGGAGGCCTGAGTTTGCCAGGGTGACCGCTGGGGCTCTTGCTGTCATCCTGAGGTTTGGGCACTGCAGGCTCCTGTGGTCAGGCTCCCAATGGTCAATCATGGCCCAGTGCTGGGCCCTACCGTGACCCCTCCACCCTCTCTGTGATGAGGGTGACACTGTGGTCTGTGGGCCTGCTCTGGGTGACAGCTTTCTAGCCGCTGTTCCTTATTTTTCTCTTTAATATCATTTTTTTTTAGGTTTCCATTAAGTAAGCCCAACACCAACCCACCCCCTGTATTTCAGTTTCATCAAATGTAGAAAAAAGTCAATTCTTGTGTAAAAGAAGTTAGTTAAAATTTATTTTTTCTAAAAACTCCAAAAATGGAACATGACTGACAATTTCCCTTCTTGCTGTTTTGCTACTTGGAAGCCAAGCAGTCGGGCACGTTTCACAGATCGAAGCCGGAGCCCTACTGGAGACAATGCGCTTCCTTTTGTGAGTTATTTCTGTGGACAGCAGCGGTGCAGAAGTACCGGCTTGCCTCACAGGTAAGAGGAAAGGCCAGGGACCCACAAGAGAGTGAGGGCCTTTGCCAGTGAGCAAATCAGTGAATTGCATTGTCTGCTAGGAAAGACCCACCATTCCAGAATCACCCCTGGGCGGGGCCTGGGGCGGGGCCTAAGGTGGGCGGAGCATCCTGTGGGTGGAGCCTCGGGAGAGGGGTGGCCTCCTGAGGCGAAGGTGCTGTAAAAGGATGTGTAAAGGAGTGGTTGGTTCTGCATTCTAGATGATTCTAAACTCTTCCGACATCCAAGCTGCAACTCCACTGAGAGAGAACTACTCTGTTCTTTTGGTTAAACAAAAAGCTTCCAAAATCCCTTACCCAATCCATGGTGCATTTGACACTGTGACAGTCAGATGACATCCTCATGGTGTGTGCATGCAAGTGTGTATGGCCACGTCCTTCTGCATACCTGGACTGGCCCTGAGTGGAACTCACTTTGCCCCCCTACCTGGTGTCCTCTCTAAAGTGCACACAGTGGCTAGGGGATTTTCAGCACCTTTTTAAGATCAGAAAGCCAAGGAGAGGACATAGACGTGTGGATGAGAAGGAAAGAAGAGAAGGAAGCCCGGTGCAGGGCTGAGGGGAGGCCCTGGGAGGGTGGGAGGGCCGAAGGCCTGAAGGCCAGAGAGGTGAGCGAGGGGCAACAGAGGAGGACTCTCGGACCCGCTGGGGAAAAGAAGCCCTGAAAGCAGACTCGAACCGGACAACAGCTAAATAACATGGCTTTTTCCTCCGACCTCTTCACCCCTAAAAATTAAAGCGAAGGTGGCACCAATGTTTTCTAGAATGTTCTTGGGGCGCAGTTGATGCTATACCCCAAAGAGTTAATGTGTTACTAGTCACATCTCTCATGCCCCAAGGGAGCTTGGTATTTCCTCTGGCCCACAGAGCCTGCTGGGAATGGACACTTTGGCCACTTCCTCCCCAGGTGGGAGACCTGGGGTGGGGCCTAGTAGGGGACTCTTTGCTGTGACTCTGCTGGACACAAAGGGCACTGGAACTGCTGATGACCCCCCAGCCCACGTCCTGAGTACAGCAGGTGCCTCACTGCTACACTCCTGAGGGGGCGCTGGGCCTCTGCGCGCCAGGCCCACCTGCGTGACTGCACCCAGGAGGGCCCTCAGTGTGCGGAGTGTCGGCTCCCGGCACGGATGGCCTTTGGGTGTGTGCAGCTCCGCTTGCTGCTGACCAGGAGCTGGCAGCTCCGTCCGTGGACAGAGAGGATCACCAAGCCCCAGGGATCCCGGAAGGGCACCGGATGCCGGGCTTCCTGCTTGGCCCTGTCCTTCAGGGCCCCCACACAGGAGCCTGGTGGGCTCTGGGCGCCCAAGGAGCCGTCTGTCTCCTGGCCTGCACCAGTTCAGGGTTTGCTGTTTGGAATGTGGCCAGGCCGGCTCCAGAGAAGGGCTCAGGGGACGTGCCTCAGAAGTGTCGCCTAAGGCAGAACAGCCTTTGCAGTGCATGGCCTCTGTACCAGTTTTTTCTCTCATTGTGGAATGAGACAATGATCTTGGTCCCTGGGTGTTTGAAAGGAGCACAGAGTTCTGATTAGGAAATGTTAGCATTGGATAACTTCCCTTGGTCTCATCCCCTCTTGCGACTGACTCCTGGCAGGACCTCCCCATCTCCCAAACCTTCGCTCCAGTGGGCCGTGTCACCTCCAGCCCCAACCAACTCCTCCCTGACCCCGGAGCCTGGAAGTCATTTCCACAGGTCCCCCCAGGCTGGTGTTCAGGGGCTTCTCTGCCGCTGTGGCTGAGTGGAGCCAGAAAATGCCCGAGGCCTTGGGGTTGCTGCACACGCTTGCCCTGGGCAGGCTCCTTTGGTGACATCCCCGAAGCTCCCTCCCCAGAAGCCAGCCTGCCTCTGCAGTGCCCGGGGAGACCTCTGTCTGCTCAGCGCACAGGATGGCGAGTGAGACCAGGCAGGAAGTCAGCAAGATGCGAGCTGCCCTGCTCCTCCGGTTTACTAAAAAGAATAATGGATCCCTGCAGTAGTCTAGTGTGGCCTGAGGCCTTGTGACAATGCTATGCCCTGGGGGGCACTCTGCACTCCTCACACTGACATCTTCGAGCTCCAGCTGACATTTTCTTATGTGGTCCACAGGTATTTTGTGCACAGGATTTTTTAAAATGCTGTTCGGATGGTTGGTGTAATTCCTCGGGAGTCTCAGGGCAGCGCTGTGTTCTGAGCCTGGCGGGTGCGTGGTGAATAGCCACCGTGTGGCTCCAGGGCCACACAGTGGTCACTGTCCAGCAGGAGGACAAACAGCCCACCGCAGGCTGGGGCTGGGCACAATCCCAGGAAGCGCTTTAAGGAGAAGAAGGCTACTGGCCAAGCAGTACCGGGGCAGGAACGGCCTCCTGAGGACAGGGTACTCGAGCAGGGACCACAAGGACCACTGGTGTCACCAGGAAGGAAGAGGACTTCCCAGGAGGGGGAAGAGCTGGCGCTGGGACCCCTGGGCCCGTTTTTTGAGCAGAGGAGAGATGGGGCTGAGGAGCTCAGGTCTGGCATGCACAGGGTAAAGACCAGGCAAGGACAGGGGTCTTCATCCTAAGAGCAAGGGGAAGTCTCCGGAAGCTTTTAGTCCAGACTTAACCCATTCGAATAGGCCCTGGAAAGGGTTGTGTTTTGTGTGGGTGGAGGGATCCAGCGTGGAAGGGAAGGCCAGTTAGGACACTAATGCCTGGTCCAGGTGAGCGGTAAGAGTGGGCTTCAATGGGACCCACGACAGCAGGAGGGAGGGAAGTGCGCAGATGGCAGGCGTCCGAGGGGGGCAGGCGGGCAGGACCAGGTGAGAGCTGACCTGCTGGCCTGAACAGTGTGAAGAGGAAATCCGACATCTGAAAAGAAGCACAAACATCCTGGGGGCCCAGGGAGGCCAGGCTTCCCCGGGACTCCGTCTGCGGTGCCTGAGCCCTGTCCTAGTCCTTGCTGGCTGCTGCCACGGAATTCCTGACCCCAGGTGCCTTGTAAACAGCGGGTATTTGTGCCTCACAGCACTGGAGGCTGCGAGTCCACCGTCAAGGCACCCAAGGCTGGGCATCCGTAGAGGCTCTGTCGGTCACCATCAGCGTCTTCCTGGCTGTGTCCCACATGGTGCGGGCGGGAGGAGAAGGCAGCACTTTGGTTTTTAATAAAGGATCAGAAATCTCCTGCATCAGGACTGCACTGTGGAGACCTGGTCACCCCCATGGAGACCACTTCCTCATGCCACCATGGTGATGTTAGGATTTAGCGCACATATTGTGGGGGAAAACAAATATGTGGATTATCATGCCATCCTAAGGGGGTTTGGGGGATTTCGGGTGCTCTTAGCCCATACACAGAGGGGAGATCAGGAGAGATGGTGGGTTTGCTAGTTTGCTTCCCACATTTGACTCTGTGTATCAATACATCATGTCACGCACCTTAAAGACACACTTTTAAAACAAGATTGGAGGCGCAGGGCTGAGCCGGGATAGGGAGAAACAGGGGCAACCGGAACAGGGGTTCTGGTGTCTCATAGGCTGAATGCAAAAGGTGCACCCCCTCCCCGCCCCCAGCTAAACTTCGGTTGTGGTTGGCTCTTCTCTCCCACACGAGTCTTTGCCAGTCAGCAGAAGGTGCTTGCCTTCCCGCTCTCGGTCACTCATTGGAATTTGCCACCTGTTTTCCTTGTGCAACTCTCTGTTCATTCTGGAGCCATGACCAGTCCCCAGGGCGGAGGCCTGGTCCCTGGTAAGGCAGAGTGGGTGAGGCTCGGGGACCTGTGGGCTTCACATCACCGTGAGGCGGTGCGCTAAATTGCCTATTGCAATATTTGCTCCATTTCGTAGAAGGCTTGAGTTTGGGGTGTTTTCCCCTGCAATTGATGTTAGCTGCGACTGCCGAGTTTTCTCCCTTCAGCCAGCCAAAGCCAGGCTGCTGACTCCTCGGAGGCGACCCTCGCTCTGCAGTCTGTCTCATCCCTGCCTCCAAAGTCTCCTGCTTGGCTCCTGATCTCCTTAACCTGCCTGCGCCCTCTGGACAGGTGAGTTGGAGATCTGCCTGAAAACTCGGCAAATGGAACACTGCACCAAAGCCCTCCTCACTGCGCGGGCCCGGGAGGAGCTGATGGGAGTGGGTGAGGGGGCCAGTGACACCCCAAGAACCTGCCTGGGCCCCGTTTGTCTTTTTTCTGCTGTTTGCTTTTTCAGCACTGAGCACTAAACCCAGCGTTCCGAGCACTACCCCCATTCACGTTCTAATTTCGATACAGGGTCTCACTAGGGTGCTAAGTTGTCCAGGCTGGGTTCAAACTTGTGATTCCCCTGCCACGATCCTGGAGTACAAGAATTACAGGTGCAGGGCCCTGTCTTGTCCCGGGCCCTGCACTGTGGCTCCCGGGCTCTTTGGCTGACACATGCCTTGTCCCCTGCATCAGTGGCAGACTTGAGGAGTGATCTTCTGGGTCCTCAGCCTGCTCCTGGACCCTGTCCTCTCAGTTCTGTGTCAGGCACTGGCCCCCTCTATCCCTGGGGAAGGAAGTTGGGGCCCTCATGAGCCTTCTAGAGAGCAGCAGTGTGTCCCTTTGCTGCCCCTGTACTGTGCTTACTGAAACAGC
>PVJX010024544.1:0-27961 GCA_004027295.1 Dolichotis patagonum
ATTTGAGATATCTGTAGAAAAACTGATGTCCCACAATGCTAAGCAAAATAAATCAGACAAGAAAGGTTAAATACCATATGGTTTCTCTTACATGAGAAACCCAGTGTAAATAATTTGATGAGTAAACTAAAAGATAGATTATAGGAAAATAATCTTTTGGAGATGGGAAGGGGATCTAGAGATGGAGGGAGAGGGGCAGGAAGGGAGAAGGGGAAATAAAAAGCATTAAGGTATAATGGGTACATATACCCACATCCCATGATGAATGTATGTATTCATTATATATTGCAAATGTATATTAAAATTAAGTAATACAAATGCAAAAAAAAAAAAGTGTCTCTGCTAGCTGTCACAATTACTATCCAGGAAGTCTCTGGACTCAAAGGCTACTCACAGTAATGAAGAACCATCTTCCATAATGAAGACTGAAAAACCATCTAGTTAAAAATAATTCCAGCTCTTTGAGGTTGTCAAGTGCCCAGAGACACTTTCTAACTATTCACACAAAATTTTAAAATTTAATCAAAGCAAAGAGAATAAAAATGCAAGAATGCTGATTCCTAAAGATCTTGCAAGTGCTACAATCAATTACTGGGATGTCCATTTGGGACCCCGATGTTCTCATAATCTATATAACTAGGCATCTGACTAAACAGTGGACAGTCCTTTTGTTCTCTTCCCACAAATCTCTGCTTAGTCTCCAAGAACCTGTTAGCTAACATAGTACACAACAGCTCAGACCAGACTCCATAAATACAGCTGCTCGCAATCTGAAGCCAAGCTCTGTGACCAGCTCAGTGTCTGATGAGGGAAAGTCAGCTCATCTCTGCGTGGTGTATTTCTTCCTGTAAAGAATATGCTATTCCAGTTCAACTAGTTTGTAGAAAGGACAATGAATCCTAAGTGTTTGGAAAACATTTTGTAAACATATACAATGAGTAATGGCAATTCAAAGAAACTTAATGTGATTTGGGCCTTAAACCAAAAGAGTAGGGCAAGATGGCTCAGAAAAATGAAGACAACCTCTAGTCTCAATGAAAGCCTACTTGAGCATCAGAGATCCTCTGCCTCCAATTACCAAGGATGAACACAGTGTTCCTTAGCACAATTCACAAAGGCTGCTACACAGACAGAAAGGGAATACAAAAAGGTCTGTGAAGATCCAAGAAGTCGGAACACTTCGAAGTCTTCATCTTTTTCACACGTAGCACATATATTCCCAGCACAGTTCAGCAAATACAGAGCATCACTCACACATCCTAATCTTCTCAGGCAGAACCTATTCAGAACACCAGAGAACATTTAACAGAGAGTAAAAATATTTTGCCCATGCAATTAAAAAACCCTTATTACTAAGGGGGGTAATTAAAATAATTGGCTACAGTCAAATCAAGACTTGGTTTGTGAATATAACAGGTACAAAAAGCCTTGTAAAAAGTGAAATCGTATCGCATTCCATTGGAAAAAGAGGACCTAGACTTGGTTGCTCAGCCATTTAGATGCCTGCATGCACACATGGTAAACCCACACTGATTACAGCAGTCTCTACTGCTACCTCACTCACCTCTGCATTGCCCAGAAAACCCAGGCTCAGCTGCATGTACCAAGTTAGAACCTATTCTAACCTCCACTATTTCAAAGTTTAAGCTGTGATGAGTGCTACCATAAACAAACTGAAATTTCAACAGGAAAACATACTGCATTTAACTTGAGTTCCAAATGCAGTGATGAAGACAAATTTAATTAAACAATAATAAGGCAGGAAAGAAAAAAAGAGGTACTCTTTTTTTTTTTTTTCTGTTGATTAACTCCAGTAAACTTTGCCTGCATGCAGGACTTAGGAATTCTATTCAATGCCTAGGTATACAGGTAGAAAATTGTACTGAGGGGCAGGTAGGTCTACAAAGATGTCAAGTTTCCAGAGGTCTCGTCATGATTACCACTTGAAGATTCTCAGAAATGTTGGTAAAAGTGACACACAGAGAAACATAAACCTTTGTTCTGAGTTCCAGGCAGTGCTTAGAACACAATGGCTTTCAAGAACCATTTCTTGAATACAAGCTTACTACTCGGGCTTTCTGGAAGAGGTCAATGAGGGTGGTTATCAGATTCCTTTTAACCAAAAAAAAAAAAAAAAAAAGAAAAATATTGAGAAGTTAAAAATATATATCTATTAAAATATAGGTTTAAAAATATTATCATGTCAAACTTAACTACAAAATTCTTAAATGTTAAGAATTTAACATGTTAAGAATGTAAGCGTCTAAGAAAAAAAGAAAAGAAGAGAGAGACAGAGACAGTCAGAGACAAAGACAGAGGGAAAGGCCTTGCAAAAATAACAGGCGACCTCCCTGCTGAGGGTGTCTTAAAAATAGAACATAGCTAATGGATGATCTTTTAAGTGGGTAGGTTAAAGATGGCTCTCCTCACACTTGAAAAGACAGTCTTATCCGGGTCTGGTTTTAATTAGAAATTTTTAACTGTGAACTTTGGGCTTCGGCTGCCAGGCTCGTGAGACTGACTTCCATTTAGAACACAGACGCTCAGGACACAGAAAGAAAGGTGCTAAGTTATGTAGTAGGGTGGCAAACGCTTTTGACGTTTTTCAACAAAGTCAAATTGGGGCCCAGACTAATTTCAGTTTGAAAAATGACCTGATATTGATATCTATCTATCTATCTATCTATCTATATATCGATATATCTATACAGATATATCGATATATATATATCTATATAGATATATAGATATATAGATATATAGATATAGATATAGATATAGATATAGATATAGATATAGATATAGATATAATCTTCCTCAAAACTTACAGAAAGAGTGGGCCAGATTACCACTTCAAATTTTGAAAGTGGAAATGGTTAATATATGGCAATGTCATATAGAGAAAGAGTTGATTTCCAGTGAGAAACTGGGCCGTTGTCAACAGCCTACTTCCATAGCTTTTACTATTCTAAGGTACAGACAAGTGACAGCAATGCAAAATCCCCTGTCCATAGATGCCCAAGTGAAATCCAGCAGAGGGGTAATCTCTCCCTCTCCCATAGAAAAATCTGCCTCACTGTCCTCTAAAATTGGATGGCATTAGACATTCGAACAGCTGCACAGACTGGGTACCTGTGCAATTGTAAAAACTGAATGTTGTGTGTACATTCCTGATCCCTCTGCTAATATCACAATAGTTGTTCAAGATATTAGATGACAAATCAATGACAGATCAGACCTTAAAATTCTCTGGACCTTATCCTAACCTAATTCCCTACAGGCAAAGGCCTTCCTTATGGGAAGCCATTACTAGCTCTTCTTAGTGGAAATCTTGTTAGCTATACTTATAATTATCCCGTTGATTCTATTATTTGGCCCATGCATACTTGTTTCTTTGGCTTTGTTGCCTCCAGACTTATAGCTGTATGCCTACTCAAGATGAATATGCCTGGCATCTATTAAGGGCCTTTGGCTAGACCTTCTGTAGAGTATCTCTGACTGTCAATCAACAACTACAACAACTCCCATTGCCTAAAGAAGCCAGATCAGTTATCACCCATTACTTCCTCAGAGGTGGGGAATGTTACAGGCAGCTAAGATAGATAGAATATTGTAGGGAGTCAGTCAGGGCCAGGCCCTTAATGGAGCCAGTGCAGAAGACCAGATACCTTGCAACTATGGGTAAGAAACACTTTCCACTGTGGTCCAGACCTCAAGACAAAAGATAAAACAAATATACCCATATACTTCCTAAGGATAAACATCAAGGATTGATATTCTAAATAGATACTGATAACCTTGAAGAAGCCAGAAGGAGCCACTAACCCCTACAGGCAAAGGTCCCATTCTATATTCACGCTATGTGACTTGCTTCCCCATTTTAAATCAGACTTAATCAAAAGAATAAGGAAAAAGAAAAATCTGCCTCAATTAAGACATACATTTAAATATTCCTGATTTGTGTCTGTCTATCCATGGGATTGTCTTCTGACGGATTGCAAGGTCTCACTGGTTTTCTGAGTTCAGTATCATCTCTAAAAAGTATTTACCTTTATATTTGCATGAGAGCTATGATTATGCTTTTATTTGGAAATTGTCTTTAATATTTAAGACTCTTTCTTCAAGCTAAAACATTTACTATTCTAATTTAAATCTTACTGATTTTGATGAAAGCAAACAGTAACAGACTAGAATAATTTGCAGAATGAACTCAAGTCTGTCACTCGCTGTATAATTGTAGTATGCCTCCCTTGTCCTGCGAAACTGACAATAGTCCTAAGTAGAGGCTCACTACATTCCTTTTCCATGACTCTTCATTTAAAACTCAGAATGTGTCCCCATGTTCCCTCTGAAGCTGATCACCATGAATACTACCGGATTTAGCATTTTTCTCTATTTCATAAAGATCTTACATTTATCAAAAAGCTACAATATTTCTATCACTAATTTCCTCACTGCTCAAGAAAATTTCTTACAAACATTTTATTTCCACTTAAAGGAGTCCTTATTATTCATTCTTCTATTTTTTATCTTTCAGCTACAATTACTCATCTCTACCTCTCTCTAATCTTCAAGTTAGAGTGAAGTAACCTAAGGACATCAAATGCTACTGAGTGATGGATTCCTGATGCTAGTTTGCAATGCAAGATAGCTATATTTTAATGTCAAGGGATGTTTCAAAATTCTTAAAGCAAAATTTTAATTATTAAAAAATGACATTCTCCCTTCTAAAGCAAGGTTCACATGGGAGCCTAGTGAAATGGCCCAGTTTAACTATCAAATCCAAAAGAGTGAAGACAAGAACTATGCAGATTTTCTCCAAACTATTTTAGGGGCTGGAAGCATATGTTATACTAATCAAATTAAATATCTTCAAAGTCAAATTCTAAGTCTCTTATGTTCTAAAAGGTTTCTTTAAAAAAAAAGAAGCAGTAAACTCAAAGAAGCACATAAAAACTGCTGGTGCCTGGTCATCTGAGCCTAAACACATGCTGAGCCAAAGCCTGACTTAGCCACTAGTATGGTGTTCCACAGCGTCACACCTGCCTCCCCCAAGCTGGCACAAAGCATGTGGAGAATTCCTCTGGGGACTTTCGACCATATCAAGGTTCCCAACAAACAGCCCTCTATCTGATTGACCCTCAGCTATGTTTCCCAAAATAACTTGTTCCTGTGGAGCCGGGATAATTATGCACAAGATACAGCTTCATGACAGGGCAGAGCCAACTAGTGCTCTGTTCTAGACAACAGCACCATGTATTGTACTTTGCTTACCATCCTCTTTAGGGTGAATTTGAGCTTAAGAAAAGCACATGGATGTTTCCCCGCTCAACCCACTGGCAAATGGGGAAGCAGTTTGTACTACACAGACAGCAAAATATTCTTTAATTCAATTTCACCAGACTGTTACTATTTCCAGGGACCCAAATAAATGGCTGCCTACACAGAGGGTTAGAAGTATTCATTTAGAAGAAAACAGCCCTTTTTAATACACCACATTCTCTGCCTTGTGGTCCCAGACCACAGTCAGGTACATTCACAGCTTTCCCTACTACATATGGGGAGAACCCCAGTGAGCATATGGGGTGAAGACAGGGAAGCTGACTCCTTACCAGAGGTAACCAGGCTGGGATATCTACTATCAAGAGGGTTCCTGCTGCTTGGAAAGTGTTCATGAAAATATATAATGATGTTTTTGTGTCCTGAGCCATTTCAGAAATTAATTACATATCATGGTATAAAATATATACATATATGTTTTTAAACTGTAACATGAAGCAACCTAGTATGCACTATAGAAAAATTTTAACTCTTCTTTTTTCTGAGTTGTAACTTAAAAAAAATTGTTTACCTATATATTCAACAAATGAACATGTATTCTTTATGCAATCATTAAAACTACATCTTTTTTTATTTTAAAGAGAATAAAACAAAAGAGGGCAGAACAAAGCAGATCAGAACAGAACAACATAAGCAACACAACACTTTACAGTAAGACAACCGGACATTAACAGTAGCTATCAAAATATATCTTTCTCGACTATAGTTGAGTATGCTCAACTAAAACTACATCTTAACAAAGCAACTCGGGTGAAGTTCAGTGGCAGAGGACATGCCTAGCAAGCATGAAAACCTAGGATCAATCTCCAGCACCACAAAAAAAAGAGAAAGAAAACTAACACCAAGGGGAAAGTATGTAATATTTGTTAGTCTAGATTAATAGCCTATTTTCACACTTCGTGATTATCTGTAATTATGTTGGCTAGTCTTGCTGCATTAATACTCTATACTCTTATATGGGGAAGAGGCACTAATCTAGAAACCTTAGTTCTGAAGTTCTTCACTCAGTGAAATGTTGCTTTATTACAGTTTTTGAAGTTTCACATTAAAACTCCTAGTTTGATATCACACATTACAATCCTAATGGAGCAGGAACACACTATGAGTTCTATGCCCACAGAAGAGAAATCCTCACAGTCCTTCGTATCCAGTTACCTAGATGCCTGTTACAGCAATAGAGCACACTGTCACACACCAGGCATCTCTGACACGGCTTTTCCTGTTTTCCATCCAAGTCCTTAAAGGACACAAGTGACAATCCCACTTGTGTCTCACCAGAGAAATAAGAAAACATAAATGCCTCAACGGTCATGATTTTACCGTAGTAATCATACCTATAACCATTTTACCCCCAGATTTTCAAGTGTCTTAACACAGACCTTCTCCCCGCAGTACAAGAGATTGAGCCCAATGCCTCCCACATGCTAGGTAAACAGTCTACATTAGGTTACACCTTTTGCCCTTTTCATTTTTATTTATTTTTTTTATTGTGAGCTCAGCTGCTTTCAAACTTGCAATCCTCCTGCCAGTTTCTTAAATAGCTGGAACTATAAAGCATGTACCACCATATGTGGCTTCATAATTTTGAAAGAGTCAAACTGTTAGAAGCACAAAACTAGAAGCCTTTGATAACTGATTCAGATATTTAAATAATGTATAACTATTAAGTTTTTCAGATGCACAAAACAAGCATCTTTAAGGCCTAGCACAAATTAATATAAAAGTGTTTGGGGAGTATACATATATTTATAAAACGATACACACAGCATATAAAATACCAGAAATGTAATGGAGACATGCGTTTTAGAGGATGACCTGATGTCCCGTTCCTCCAATCACTGAGTTCACCCCACCCTCACAGCTATTTGCAAGGCTTAGACTTCTAAAAGAGTCAAGAATTAGGTGACTGAAAAATTACTAGAGTCCTGGTATATACATTTATCAAAGTATTAGAAATTTGGTTTCAGCTCAGCAGCACAGTGCCTGCCCGGCAACCATAAGGTCCTGAGTGCAATTCCCAGTACCAAAAAAAAAAAAAAAAAAAAAAAAAGAAAGAAAAGAAATTTGATTTCACCAATGTTTACATTTTTTAAAGTTCAGAAACAGGCCAATACTTTGAGAAAAGCATCTCTATCCCTTGTGGAAATTAATCAGGTGCCAGTATTATTTTGACGTTGTTTTTCCATATGGTGGCCTTACATACCTCTTTGTGAGGGTGACCAACTGGCGTTTAAATTGGGTCACTTCTAAGAGTCAAAGGAGGTGATATTTATAATCCTCTGGGACAACAGCCATAGACCTGAGCAAACTTGGATTTGGGTCACCCCACCCCTGACATTACCCCACTCTCCATGGTTTCATTTTATAAAGAACAGGGTCATGAGAGGTAAGTGCCTTGCCCAAGGTCACAGGCTACTGCACTGCTTCTCATACAATCTTTCACCTTTTAAGGTTAAAAAGAAACATAGAAGAAAAAAGGTAGCCCCAGAACCACTGTGGGCCGGTAGATGACCATATCTTTTTTGGGGCTACCCTGGAAACACATATATCTAAGAGGTTGGAGGGCTGCTCTGTATGTCCATAAAACCCCCAGAAGCAGTTTTGGCAAGATGTCTCCCTAACAATAACCCTTCCAGAAACCCTTTCAGTGCTCCTTCCTCTGGCTGTACTCAAGGGAGGTGGAGGAAATAAAGACACAGAAGTACCAAATTCAGCATCTTCAGACATTATTCTCAACTTCTGCCTCAAATTCATGTTTGCTGCTTAAAGCAGGAACAGCAGTGACCATGGCACTACAAGGGGACTAGACTACAGGCTTTACAGAGAATAGGGGTCAGTTTGCAGGACCAGCTCACAGCAAGAGGCAGCTACTCCCTGTAGGAATGTACATCCTTACAGTACTGTCAGGGCACTTGTCTGCTAACTCCCACATCTACACGATACTAAAAGGCTTGGCTTCTGCTAAAGTGCAGCTCCACCCTCTCCTCCTACTGAGGCTGAAATTTATCCAAATTAGACAATCATCTTATTACCTCAAAAAAGTCACCTTTACAAGCCATGATAGAAAATTGTTTAAAATTTTAAAAATTTATTATAGTAAAAGAAACACTGCCATGAATCCCCTCAGAGCACTCTTTCTCCCTCACTTCAGACACACTTATCCTACTGTAGTTTCCCTTTTGTGAAGCAGTTTTGGAAGTTCTCATTCATGTCTTTAGTTATACTGTTGTAGCTACTTCAATATATTGAATCCATTCAAAACATTTGCTTTTCATGGTCATTTTGATTTTGGGGAAAAGCCAGAACTCACACGGAGACAGATCTGATGACTAAGGACGGTAAGAGCACAGTGTGGTTTTTTTTACCAGGCTGCCCCTCTGTTGGAGGGCTCTCGGTAGCAGGATTCACTGTTTTCAATTGTAAAGACACTCAAAACAGGGCTTCCAAACCTGCTTTCAGAAAGTGGTATGAGCCATGGGATGTGTTCAAAGTGAGGAAGGTATTTTGAGGGTGATTAACAGCAATGTGTCTTTTACTATAATAAATTTTAAAAATTAAAATATTCACTGTATTTTTCAATCACATTTTGGTGATCCCTGGAAGGCAGGTTGTGGTAATCTGTATCCTCTTAAGAATAAAATATAATGTCAAGGGCACTAACAATTATTCAGAAAATCTGGGGACTGGGGATGGTGTGTGGGGGATTGAAGAAGAGGGCCAGGGCTCAGAATGGGTAGTTGAAGTATGGAGCTTGGGGAAGAGAAAGACTGAAACAGGGGAAAGCAACCAGTATGCTAGTACCCAATGCCTAGTTCCCTGGAGGCATGTCTAACCCTTGTCTGCATAATGGACATGCCTGGCTTGCATGGGCCACCCTCAGTGAAGAGGAATTGTCTTGGCCTGTATGTAAAATAAATAATATAGTTCATGTATATAAGTAACAAAACTTCATTTTTTTTGTTGTAACACAGGCATGTTTCACCTGTGAAGCACAGAATGGACATTTAGTAATCATAAAGACTCCTCTTCCTTTTAGAACAGAACTTCTCTTCATGAAACTTGGTTTTTCCTCTGTCAGCTGGTTTCTGAGAGGTGTCTTATACTCTTTGCTTTTGTATACGCTTGAAAATTTCCATGAGACATTAAATAAAAGCAAGTAAGGGTTATTTAAATATAAAATGAGTTCTTTATTCTTTTGTGGTACTGGGGATTGAGCACAGGGACTTCACCCTGAGCTATATCCTGCCCTTTTTATTTTTTATTTTGAGACAGGCCTAAGTTGTCAGGCTAGGATAGAACTTGTGATCCTCCTGCCTCAGCCTCCCAGAATGCTGGTGTTACAAGTGTTGTGCCCCTGTGCTCAGTTGTAAAGCGAGATTTTGGTACTTTCACTTCCCAACATGTTAAGCCAAATTGGATTGCAGAGTTCCTACAGACAGTTGAGGGTACAATTCTAACATGCACTGTTGCCTCTAAAAGGCTCACTTTCTAATTCTGGGGAGAAGAGGTATGGAGAAGTCAGACAGAAGGCCATCTGACCTCTGATTTCTGGTGGGACCGAGTGAGACAGACACACCAGCAGTTGGTCTCTTACATGTGCCCTCCATGGCAGGTCCTCCAAACTCTGTCTGACAGGCTGAGCAGCTTTTCCAGTGGTCTGCACCTTCCTCCTACTTGGCATTTCTGTTGGTCAAAGCAGCAACAGAGCTCTGCTTGGAGAAAACCCTTGCACAAGAACATAGTCCATGTCTTAAAATTGGAGTTCTTTATTCCCATAAGATAATCCCAGGTTCCCAGCTTAGAAATTAAAAATTCACAGACATAAAAATCCTTCCATGAGGGCAAGAGGTTTCTGATAAGTGAAAGTCTGGAAAAACTGATTGCCAGGCATCTGTTATGGGTCACTAGGAAGCAAGTAGCAAAAATGGAAAAGTGTAATGGTTAAAAGCCTGGCCCTTAGAGTAAAGCAGCCTCCCCCAGATCTGAAATGCAATTCTACCATTTGCAGACTCAAACTAGGGAATAAAATCATTAGCACCTCCATTATGCTATAAACTTCTAATTGAGAGACAGAACCATGTCTTTGTAATTTAGACATACTTCTGTGTGCATTTTCCAACTACTACTTCGTTATACTCAATCACCAATGGGCAAATTACTTAATGTCCCTAGACAAAAAGTAATAATGCTCATCATTCACAATTACTGTGAAGATTAAATAGTAATAAATGTGGTTGAAATAGTGTCTGGAAATTCTCAATAACATATACTTCTCTGCTTTATATAGTGACACTGGGGATGATACGTCAATCCCCCCACACACACACATATCTTTTTAAAAATCTACTCCATACATGAAAATATCACTTCTATTGTCTGGTTGCAATATTTTGGATATTGGTGTTACATTGAAGGGGAGAGTATGCAATAGAATAATCAGCCACCTCTTATTTTATAAAACTGCAACTATAGGATAGAAAAATTAATCTATAAAATGTAAAACACAGTTTTCATCATTCCAACTTACTTCCCCCTAAAGAATCCCACCTCCCCTCAAAAAATATCTTTATTTCCAAATTTAAAAATTTTAATCTGGGCTGGAGATTTAGCTCAGCGGCATAAGTGCCTACTTTGCAAGCACAAGGTTGTGAGTTTGATTTCTGGTACAAAAAAAAAATTTTTAATCTGAAGGGATGAATCTCTAAACTGATATAATTCTGAGTATGTCTCTTACCGTTTTCATGACTGGTATTCTCCTTTACCCAAAGTAATTTTATACAGCTGACAGGGGCTGGAGTGTGGAGCCCAGGTTAGCCTTGAAATCACAGCAATCCTCTTGCCTCAGCCTCCCAAGCACTGGGATTACAGGTATCCACCACCACACCTCACCAAGTAATTACATATTTAAAAATCTTTAAACAGCTTCATGAGTACAATAGTTTTATTATCATAATTTTATAAATGATAAAACAGAAGAAGTGAGATTTATCTTGGAGTTATATTCTACAGTTGGTATGTTAAGATGAAACAAACAGTTTTTAGTAATCCTTACAAATTTTCAATGAAGTCTTCCTCAAAAAAGTCAATCACTGGCCATTCCAAGTCAGAAGGATTTTATGTCCCAGACTTTAGCACACCACCATAAATAATTCCTTACAGATTCTCACTTCCTTTGAAAGTATAAATTGTCTCAGAAGCTAGGAGATATCCCATTCCACAGAGCCAAGGTCTGGGTTCCTATTTCAGCAACTAAAGCCAACCCAAATGCCAGATTCAGGATGACTGGCGAAATTCCAATAAAATACCAAAGTGAGATTTCTCCAGAAAGAAAATCAGAGACATCTTGACAATTCAAGTGGTTCCAAGTGTCTAATACATGCATGTTTTCATCCAGAGAAGTAAGACTTCCACATTCAGTTAATGTCACTGCTTCCTCCAGAGTCCTCTATTCTTAGCTCACTTTGTAGAGTCCTGGTATATCCTCTTCCAGTTCCCTCTGCCATAGTTTCAAACTCAGTCTATGTGAGGATAACTCCTACACCTAATCTGTAGCTTTCCCCTGCCTCCTGGTTTACCCTCATTAGAAAAGCCCCGGATCAAAAACACACTTTTTTTTTTAAATCTCCACAAACCCTAACACTTTCACCTGAAATGAATACCAAAGGCATCAGCGATAGTACTGGCCAAGGATCTGGAATATAATGAGTTAACAGTGATAAAGTGGTTTCATTGGGTTGAACCATAATAAGTTTCAATTTGAGGAAGTCAAAATAGCTCTGAGAATTTCCTATGGTTCTTCTTAATAGGTATGAAATATCTCAAAATCCGAATAAAGAACAATGAGATTCCCTACCTTCTAAATAGTATTTTTACATCTTGTCTGACTATAATACAGTAACTTAAAGACTCCTTGTAACTCCCAAAAAACAGGATTTCTTGATTTACCTTTACAACATCAATTACAATTTATCTGTGCAAAGCTCAGTTTGGTAGCTTCATATTAAACACAGCTTTCATTTGCCCCAAATAATCCATATTCACTTATTTGTTCATTTTTTCACTAAAAACATGAGTGCCTTTTCCAAGCTAGTATGGCTTTTAGCAAAAGAGTTGTAATGGACACTAAGAAGATTCTATTTTCAATGTACAGTGATTTGTAGAAACAGTGACTGACACATTGACCCTCTGGGAAATCAAATGAAAGGCTAACTTTGAGGTCTAAGATACAGTAGGTACCAATACTGCACATGCCAATTCTTCCCAGTCTTTATAACTCATATCTATTCTCCATTTTTCCAATTCCATGACTGTGAAGCATACCACATCTTCAAAATGTTTTCCATGTTTTATAAACAAAAACACATTAAATTTACATTTATCTAAATTATAAATGAATTTGAAATTTTCTGTAAGTGGTGAAGAGTTCCAATCTGGAAAAAGCAGTCATTTCAATTCTAATTTAGGTTACCAGAACTTTTTGAATAAATATGGTGACATATTTTATAATTTAAAATAAATCTGCATGTTATTTTCTTCAACTCCAAAAGTTTTAAATTCCAGGTTTGTTGTTGGTGGTGGTATTTTGTTTTGTTTTAATGAGTGGCTTGTCTCTGAAACTCAGTCTTAAAACAAAAAAATCAGAGAACTCCATTATTTTAGAGACTTAAAAAAATAAGAAAACATTTTAAAAAGCATTCTACAGCACATGAGTTGGAGTTAAGACATTTATAGCTTAAGGCATTATAAACTGTTATAACTGTTAAAATTAAAATTTTAAATTAAGAAGCTAATCATACTAAATTTTTTCCAAAACATGATTCATAATTTCTTCATTCAATCAATGTGAATATACATTCTGCAGCCAGGTGAGGGGTACTGGGCCTGTAGAGAAGAGCGAAAGTTCACAGTCCTGACAGGGAGACAAAGTGCCACATGACACATGGCCTAGAAAGCAGGTGTCCCAGAGGAGGGGCTGTTGAAGGAAGAACACCCAGGGACACAGTGGCTGTGTATGAGGTAAAGGGGCAGGTAAAATACAGAGACAGGCAATCATCAGGGTAGGATCCTAAAGAACCTTTGAGGAATGGACAGTGGACAGGGTCCAGCTCAGGTCTCATCTACTAAGCAGTAAAAGAGCTGAGAACTCTCTCTAGAAGGCAATGAAGAATCAAAGACACACTGCACAGAAAAATACCAGTCAGGCTTGTGTCTTTTGTTTTTTGTTTTTGTGACACTGAAGATTAAACCCATGACTTTCACACTGAGTTACATCCCCAGCCTTTTATTATTTTAAATTTTGAGACAGGGTCTCACTCAGTCACGAAGATGCCCAGGCTAGGCTCAGACTTGCAATCTTCCTGTTTCAGCCTCAGTGCTGGGATTACAGGCATGTATCATAACATCCATAGAGTCTTACATCTTTTCAAGATCATTTTTGTGAGCCTTATGGAGAAAAGACTGCAGAAACACCTTTCCTTGGAAAGGTGACCAAAGAAGTGGCCAGCGCCTGACTTAGGCCCCAAGATGCATGACATTTTTAAAACAAGCAACAAGAAAAAGAACAGGGCCAGAGGACTTCGGGAGACCCATTCCATGAGGGAGCAGAGAGGTATCCAGGCTAACACAGATTTCTGATGTGGCCCCGGGGAAGACGTTTCATTACTGACAGGAAGCCAGCAAGCAGGGCACTGTGGAATCCCCTCTGCTGCTTTTCTATCAGCCTTTTTGAACCGGGCACCACCTCTTCTGCCTCTGAGACTAGGCTGGGCTAACCAGCTGCCTACAGGTAATGTCAACTCAATCCTCTCCCGTGTGCCCCCGAAGGACCACACTCAATGACTAGCAAATGAATAAATGCACAACCACGCCGTGACCATTTCTATTTTACTCTTTGACAAGACTGCAGGTAGAAACACCCCCTAGTTTCCAGCCTGGAAAACTGTGTATTTGTTCATGTGGGAGCCTGTGCTCACACAAGTGTCTGTACAGAAAACCTTCCTCATACCTCTCCAGAAAGACCAAATGCTTGCAATAAGATTTTTCTTCCTTTGAAATTTCTCTCTTATGGCACTTAGTGAGCTTTCCTGTACTCTTTGCTTTCTGTTCTTTCTGGAAGAATCAGTCCTGTTCCCAGGGAAACGGCGGCAGAGTTCTGACTGTCCTCCGACAGTACCAACTCCTCTGCGAATCCCCGCATCCCCGCCCACTACAGCCTGTGCTTTTCTGTAGGTGTCTCCCAGCTGCAGCAGGGACTGCGGTGCTTTCTGACAGCTTTCAGAGGCTGTGTTAATTAAGGTTCCCAGCTAAGAGTTACATTCGTCCTCCCACACATATGGAATGTTATTCGGGGCTCATATTTCTTTCTTGGTGAATCTGACTGAAAAGACAAGGAAGACCCCAGCACATAAGGAAGTGCCCAAGACAAGTTACAAAGACAAAGAGTGATTTTTCCATCTCTGACTCCTAGCTTGGGATTCTCACAGCAAACTAAGTGCACATGTAGAAGAAGGGTCCCTAGGTAGGTGTACAGGTTTCCTAAGGCTCATAAAGGTTTGGCCTTTATTTCTTCTCTTACCCCGCATCTCATCAAGAATGTTCTCTGCCTATGAATGACCACCCCAAACACCAGTCTGTAGACTGGCCACCTCAGCATTTCCTTTGACTCAATGATGACCCATCCTCTAAATATTCATCCTCCCAGACAGATACACTTTCCCTGGGGATGCAATGGATGCTCTTCATCAGTTTGTTAGCTACATGTCAACACCTCTGTCTTGCATTTTAGGCCCAGGGAGGATCACATCTGTTTGACTGGATTTGTGCAATGGTATATCAAGGAACCATATGTAATTTTGTTTGTTTGTTGAGACAGTATCTCACTATGTAGTTCAGGCTGGCCTTGAACTCTCTATGTAGCCCAGGCTGGCCTGAACTCACAGCGATCCTCCTGCCTCAGCCTCTCAAGTGCTGGGATTACAGGCATACACCACCACGCCCAGTTGACATGTGGTTATTTGATATTTTCATTTATTTATTTATTGGTCACAAGTTCACACCTACCAGGCAGGCACTGTGCCCCTAAACTATAGCCCCAGCCCTGATACTTTTTATAAGCCTGCCAGATCAGTCTCTTATGGATGCCTTCCTCGCTGCTGTATCTGTTAGCCCCTGTGTCCTAATCCTTACTACTCTGCCCATGTGGTAGGCTTCCTCCTACATCTCCCAGCCCCAGGCACTTCCCACTCAGGTGGGTCCTGAACCAGGGAGCCATTGCAGAAATGGACTCTTCCTAATTCAAAGGCCTCTGAAGGCTTGTCCCCATTCACCCTGGCACGCCAGGCCTGTGGCAACCTGGCCCTGTCCTCTCTCCAATAGTCTCTCTAAATCTGACTCTGCATCTTCAGCTTTATTACAACTTCTCTGCTCTTTACAATTCCTCAAACACATCCTGAGCCCACAACAACCCTGAAACATGAAGCCAGGCTTCCAGGGACCCAAGCGCTGGTGTGACAGCCTTGATTACTCTCTCGGCATCCTCACCTCTGAACTTGCTTCCCCACCTCTTTATCACGGGGTGAAAATACTCCAGCAAGGCTGCCTGGCTAGTGTGAAAGCAGCGGGTAAAAGTGTATTACATTCCACTGATCTCTCTTCTCCACCTCTTCCCCACAAAAGCACACAACAGGTTTTTCACACCATTTCTCTAGCCAAGAAGGCTGTCTCTCTCCCCATCTCCACTCAGCCAGTAGCTTGTTATCTCTCCAATGAAGGCTCAACCTAAGTTCCACTTCCTTATAAACTCTTTCCTTCTTATTCTCCACCTACGACAATTCTCCTTATTTGACCTCCAATGACATTTACTCTTTAAATAAGCATCTACCACTTAAGATACTCTTTAGACTAGCACCCATCACGTAAGATTCAATAATTTATGTTCAAGGTACCTGGATTTATAAATCCTACCTTTAAAAGTACAACGGAAGCCAGGCCTGGTGACATCAGCCTCTCATTCTAGCATTCTGAGAGGCTGAAGCAGAAGGATCTCAAGTTTAAGTCCAGCCTACAAGAGTTAGCAAGACCTTGTCTCAATACACATAAAATAAAAACAAGAAAGGGCTAAGGATATAACTAACTGAAAATGTCCTGGGTTCAAAGTTCAATCCCCATTCCCCGCCATGAACACACACAGAGGGGAAGGGAGAATGAAAAGTGAGTGTCTCTGATGGGTACAGAGTTTTAGCTTGGGATGATGGAAAAGTTCTAGAACTGGATAGTGTTCATCATTCACAAAGTTCAAGTGCAGTACTGACTGGTGTTAAAATCACTTGGGAAAAATATTGTTGCAAAAGGAGGATTATAGTAACATTCAAACATTTATGGCTCATGTTACAGCATATAAAGCCTCTTCAATGCAAATTAGTTTAAACATTTGATCCAGACAATGTCCAGGGAGATAAGAAAGACAGTATTTTATCTTTACTTCCTAGATGAACAAATTCAGACTTGAAAGCTCTAGGGACTCAGCAGGGGTCAAACAGAGTATCAGGCTGAGCTGACAGTTATCTGGGTCTGATGAATTTGATGAATCTGAGAAATTACATAAGCCTGTTAATGTGTCCAAACAATTAGTGCCTTTTCTCCTGGGAAGAATATGTGTCACTAGGCAGAGGTGAGGAGTCGAGACTTCACACCCTCATCAGGCAGTTGCTCCCACAGAACCCCAAGGGCAGGCATTCTGCAGGCCCCGAGATCCCAATCTAACCTCCACCTGTGGGCAGCTGCACCTGCACCTGCATACCCATCCTTCCAATACTGCCTGACCCCACATGGCAACATGTTAGCTGGAAGGCCAAACCATCAAGAGATGCTACAAGGAGAACTGGGGTAGACAAAGTAGGAAGAGAGTAGCACTTGGACTTCCGTAGGGACTGCAAAAATTATTCAGAACTCTTAGGAAAGTTTACTGATGGTAGAGCCATCTAAAGAGTGAGGTTTAAGGGCCCTTCAAGTATGGAAACAGTTACCTGATTTCTTTGAAGGCAGACACTAGCTTCCTATGAGGTTAAGGACAGCACACAGCTGGATGGTGCACACAGCAGCACAGTGGTAGTGGCAGTTCCCTCCCATGAGTTCCCCGTGGAGGTAAAGGCCAAATGAGTTCTGTGATGCAGAGGAAGCTTGTTTCCAGACTTCAATGTGCTACAAGTTTCAACAACCCCGTACAGATAGCCCAAGTCACCTGAAAACTGATGTCCCCAAAGTGTCCTGAATGGTAAAAGGGTCTCTCCAACTTTGGCCATAAGCCTCATTGCCTTGGTCTTTTTAACCTGTCATTACTATTTAAAATGTGTCTGTAATACTGAAGGAGCACTTCTCCGACCCATGAGTTATAGGAAGTAAAATACGATTTTCTAGACAAGGAATATAAATAGTGTGACCTCTAGGAACTACACATCCCCTCAAAGATAAGGTGGGCACTCTAACACGCCTGCACATACTCATACTAAGTCCATCGTCTTTGGCATGACCTCCTGTGAAAAGCACTGCACTGTCACCAAGGTCTTTAGAGCAAGGCATTCCAGGAAGGATTACCCAGTCCATGAGACTCTATAAAGTGAGGGTATAATTAGGTACTGCATCCATTAGAACTCCACAGACGTCATCATGTGCCACCAGCATCTGTTGACAGATCGCATGCCCAGCATATCACTGAAATGGCAAGTATAGAGAAGGCAGCCCACAATAGAAACAATGGCATCTTGTCCTTACCCCGTTCCAACAGTTTGTCTCATAGGACATAAATAGAGGTCTCTGCTCTGGCTGCGCTGAGCTCACGGTTCCACTTATTTCAGTGACTTGAGCAAGTCCTATACCAAAAGTGGAAAGATAGTCCTAATGTCCTGAGGTGTTTTTTTTTTTTCACCCATCATCTACAACATTCTGTTTATCTTGGGCCAGGGATTTAGCTTAGTGGCTTAAGCGCCTGCCTGGCAAGCGTGAGGTCGTGAGTTCAATCCCCCGTACCAAAAAAAAAAAAAATCTACAACATTCTGTTTATCTTAAGGAAAAAAGTGAACTCATTTTAAACTTTTTAGCATTATTTTTAACTGGGATTGGAAGTATGTCTGCTTTTTTAATAATATAATTCTAGTGCTCTATGACTATAATAATTTGATCACAGAGAACTCTCAAACCTAAAATAAACTATAACAGTATCATTAGTCAGTATACAAAAATATTGAAAATACCTTTAAAAATTAAATATGACAAAAGGTATGTCAATATGGCCTTTTGGAGTTCACAATGGTTTTCTCCTGCTATGTATGATATTGTACTCTTAAAAACTCAACAGAAATCTCCAGAAAAACTTACCAACTTGGCAAGACTTTGTCACAAAATTAAAAATAAAAAATGGGCTAGGGATGTACCTCAATGTGAAGGCCCTAGGTTCAATATTCAGTACTGTAAAATAAAAACAAAAACAACCCAAACAAATAAATTTACACAATAAAATAAGAGAAGTTAACTTGTCCTATTTCTGAACTATTTTACTGTTTCTAGCAAGACAAAAGCATCTTTGAAACAAAGATGTGGGAGCTGATATTTTTGTTTTTGGAAATAGGGTCTCAATATGTAGGTTAGGCTAGTTTTGAACTCACTATGTAGCCCAGGCTGGCCTCAAACTCATGGCAATCCTTCTGACTCAGACTCCCTGAGTGATGAGACTATAGGTATTTGCAACCATGCCTGCTAAGGGAGCAGTCTTTTAGAAAAACAAAAACCCATAAAAAATATAGTATTTAAAATTGTTATGAAAGTTAAAAAAAAGTGCTAAAAGTTAAGTCACTTTTTAACTTCTTCTTGAATAATGATGCATCAATGAAAGAGTTGTAATAACACATTACTAATCCTCAGGGCATGTATTTCAATCACAGTAAGACTTTTAGAACATTGTAGTCTGATTTTGTTTTTCTTTGTAGACTCAACTTCTATTTCTCTTTTTCATACTCTTAGATAGTGATGGTAGAAACCTAAAGTAAAGAAGGCAGAGACTGAACTGTAACTAAATTGGAGTTTTAAAATAATAGTGGTAAGTGATACTCTAAGGGATAGAGTAGACAAGAAAAGAGAAATCCTGATATAAAAATAGTTCTTGTAAAATAAAATAGTGCTTGGTTATTTGATAGTTATCCACATAGGAGGTCTCTCTCCTTCCAGCTGTGTGTTGAGAGAGGGGTATAAGATGTGCGCTTTTTACAATACGCAAGTATGCTCCACATAGTCACATGATCACCCAGAGTCGTAGCTACAGATTCCCAAGATCAACACAGATTATCCATTTGAAAGTAGGCCCTTAGAAGAGAAATCCACCGTTTCCATGACCAGAAAATGAGGAGGGTGATAAAGGGGAACCCAAGGCTCTTGGCTTTGGCCATGACCTATCACCATAAGGTTGGGTTTTCAGATCTCTGTTGTCATGCCTGACCATAAGGAGGTGGGATGTAGCCTCCCAGTGAGCACTCCCTATTTGTCCTAAGAGGATCAAGGCTGAAACCTTGAAATAGTGGAATGTTCCATTGGGGCCCAGAGAGCGCCAACCAGGATGAGGAGGGAGCACTTGAGACCTGGCTGACTCCTTCATCCCTGTGTGCTTACCTCAATGAACTATAAATAGAGTGTGAATAATTATGACTTTATCAGTGAATAGTTTTCTTTAGCATCCCTCCCTGAGGAGCCCAAAACACAAAATAAATGACTTCCAATGACCGAAAGTAGCCCTATGCTGAAACGCAGGTGATGCTCATTTGGTCTCTGTAATGTGGGAGAAGACGGACTAAGGAGAAAATGGACAGGTCAGCGCCAGTGGAGAGTAACCCTGTGGCCAAGGTCACAGACTCAGTGGGGGTCAGCAGATCTGAAACTCTCAGATTCCAGCCTTAGGCAGGCAGGCGTGAGGAACAGCACACTCACACAGCACTCCTCCTTTAACATTTTTTGTTTTCCAACTCCAACGTCACACACAGGCGCGCACACGTGTGCCCGGTGTCCTGCCTACTGCTGGGCGTGCTCTGATGGGGGCTCGGGGACCACACACCATCCCCCTGGGCGCCCTCGCCAGTCTGCTCTGCTGGTGATCCCTGTGCAAGAGCCCCGCGGGCACCAGGACACACACGCGCGCCAGGGCCCCCCTGACCTTCCTCTGCTGTTTCTCCCAGGCCGGGTCGAGGAGCAGGTCGCGGTCCCACTCCTCCTCCTGGATCATGTACTCATCCTCGTCGTAGACGTAGTTGTACTGCACGCCGGGCTCTATCTGGTTCATGGTGCTTGGCGGGGGTGGTTGAGACTGTGGCGGGTCGCGGACAGACGGACAGACGAACAGGCAGAAGCGCGTCGGGGCCGGCGGGCTGGCAGCAGACGGCAGACAGGACAGGCGGACAGTAGACCTTCGCGCGGCTCCTCGCAGGCGGCACGCAGGGGACCCTGGGTCTCAGCGCAGCGCGAGCTCGCCGTGGGAGCCGCCGCGCGCCGCTTAATAGCCCCGCCGCGGGTCACGTGCCGCTCCGGCCCCGCCCGCCACGCCCCGAGCTCCGCCTCTCCCCGCCCCGAGCTCCGCCTAGCCCCGCCCCGAGCTCCGCCTCGCCCGAGCGCGTGCGGCCCGCCGCTGCCCCGCTGCCTTGGCTGCGAGCGGCGGACTCGGAGGGTCCGGGCTGCGCGCTGGCCAGGTCCAAGCCGCGTCCCCAGCTCGCTGCTTTCTGACTCGCGGCTGTGACCTGCAGTGGGTGGCTCTGAGTGGACTGGGTCTTGACCTCCTGCAGCACCTCCAAGTTTGCCAGGTGTTATTTGCACATTCATATTTTCCTCGTATTTCCACGTGTCCTCTGGGTCTCATTGACCCACAAACACAGCCCTGAGGGGTAAAGTTTAAAAGTCATAAAATCTCCAGTTTTGTTCTTCTCTCCTCCCTCCCCTCACTTGGGGAAATCAAGGCAAAAGACTTGGACCAACAGCATTGAAATGTCAGGAACCTAGCCAAAAGCAGAAGCCTCAGCCTTCACCTGCCAGTCATAAATTTAGGAGAACTGACAATGGAGGCTGAGCAGCCTGCTGGGCCTACTCTCCCTGTAGTCCTGAGGTGTAGTGCTTTTGGCTTTTCATCCTGGTGGTGCTGCTTAGCTGTTTCCTGCCAGGGACGCTGCTGAAGGAAACACAACCCAGGACCTGTGGGACAAGTAATGTAAAAATTTACATCAGCTACGTAGTAAGCATCTACTGTAAATCAGACGCCACCTTGGGCACCCGCTACTGAGGCCGGCTGATAGGGCATCTGCTTCCAGTTAAATTCATATCTGAAGGGGGGCGGGGCTACAGGATCTTTCGAGGATCAGGGTTTCTAATTTGTTAACATGTTTCAAGGTGAAAGTATCCCTGTGATGATCATGTTCCTTAAAAGTTTTATTGTTGTGGACTTTATACAGCAAGCATTTGACAATTAACAAATACACTGCATTAAATTAAAAAAAACATCTTTCATAGGATGTAAACTCTGGGTGGGCAGGGATTTTTGTTTGGCTCACATTTGCAATCCTCAGCAACTTCATGTGTCTACTGCATAGTAGGTGCTTGAACACCTGTTGAAGGAAGAAGTATCCCTCAAAACAGTAACTGAACTAATTTGCTTGGATTTAAATTTAAATCATATACTTTGGATTAAAATACTCTCTATGCTTATCAATAAGTTTTAACTATTGGAAATTGTTACAAAAAATACTATTGTGTTAGTTTTCAAAATTAACCCGTGAGACTTCAGATTCCAGAAGACACAAAATAAATAGTGCCAAATTTATTGCCCTATCCAAAATAACTAAAACCTGCATGAAAAATATATTAAAGAAAGGTTTTCAATTTTGTCATTAGGCAAGGAAAGATAATTTTCTGAATGACAGAAAAGAAATAACAGAGGCATTAGGATTGTCCATAGTGTCAGTTTCTGCCTAGAAGAAATTTCTAAGGTTCATTACCATAAAGTGGAACTCACAGAGAGTTCGTGGTCTCTCTAAACGGGGCCGGGGGGTGGGGAGGTAAGTGAAGCAGATGGAGTTAACAAGACTAATTACAGGAAAATAGCAAATTTCAAAGGGAGAGAATCCTACAGATCTACAGAGGACCACTGTGGAATTTGATCAGTAATGCACAGGAAAAAAAATACTGTACCTGAGCCCAAGGAAAGAAGCATTCAAAAGGACTAAAGAATGTTCATCTGAGTTCATAAAGAGCTGAGAATAATAGTTCTTGTTCTCATCAGCCAAAGTAGAAAACCTCATAATTCACAGAAGATTTGAACGAGTACTCAGAAGTGGGTGGAAGTTAGCTCTTGACTAAATGTTGTTTTGTCCTACCTGAAAAAAAAAAGAACTCAAAGGCAAGACAAGAAAGAAGCAAACTGTTCCAAGTAACTTAATCATGTACCAGAACAAAGCTCAGAAATACCTAAGGAGTATAAAAACATTCAACCTCGACAAAATAAAATCTGCAATTTCTGTAGAGTAGAAGCCCTAGAGATCTGCAGTTTCCACATAATTATTCCACAGAGCATGTTTGTAAAGAAACTACCTAAGGTCAAGGAAAGAACCACCTGAAAGGATTACAGAAATCAGTGTACAGCATTCACACGGGGCCAGGAGGTACCTGCTTACACCAGCAAGACACAAAAAACTCTTAACTCATAGAGCACTCAGTAGAATATTTAGGAAGGTCTTGCCTCAGTAATGCAGAATTAGTCCTAGATGAGCATTTCTCTACAGTGGCATGACAAATCATAAAAGCAAAACACACAAGGATAAAAACTATTTCCAAGAATTTTGCATCATAAAACAAAATTCAAGGAGTCTTATAGGTGTACAAAATTATCTAGCATCTGACAAGTTCAAAAATCATTGTATCTGGCACACAATGAAAGACAGCTAGACAGACAAAAATTCAGAAATCACAACTTGTAATAATGAGAATAACAATCAAAACTTACCCAAGACTGATAGAAGTGTTAGCATTAGCAAACAAGGATGTTAAAATACACAGTATAACTATATTCCACCTGTTTAAAAACTTAAAGACATGGAAGCTATTCTTTTAAACATGAGTAAAACATCTGGATGTGAAAACTGAAACATCTGAAATGAAGACTGCAATAAATGACATTAAAGGAAGTTTAGACACTGTAGTAAAAAAATAGTTAATGAATTTGAAAGCATAGCCATATAGACTAGCCAAAATAGAATACAGGAAAAAAATGATCCAAAAGAATTAAGAGTTTTTGTGAGGGTCAGTCCACCACAGATTCTCCACATGCCTGCACACTTTCACTGATACACCAAAGATGGTAAGACTCTGCTAGTTCTCCTCACAGCCCAGTTCTTTGGGTTGTATTTGCAACTGAGCATCCTTCACCAATATAGTCATATCTTCTCCCAGACAAAGAATCGTCTTGATTTTGTTTGCTATAAATGTCATGAAGCCCCAAGATTGAACTCATGACCTCACATATGCCAGACAAGTGAGCTACATCCTCAGTCCCTTGTTCCTCTTTGGTAGTGAGACCGTCTATGTGTGCAGGTTTCTATTACAGGCCTTTTGTACCCTAGTCAGAATTAAGGATTATAGAGAACCAGTGTGAGCACTAAGTTCACACTCAGGCAATAAAACAGTTCTCATTAAAATTTAAAGGATTCAAGTCATATAATAGAATTAAATAGAGTAACATACAGATCTCTGGAAAATCCTTGAATACTTGAAAATTCAGTAATACATTTATTTCTAGGTAACCAATGGATCAAAGAAAAATAATCAAAAGAAATACTACAAACTAATTTTGACTGAATGTAAATGAAAACACGTCCAAATTTCTGGGAACCAGTAGAGCAATATTTAAGGGGAAATTTATAACATTGAATGCCTATGTTTACAAACATAGTATCAGTGAACACAGATCTTACTTTAAGAAACTAAGGGGAAAAAACCCGAAGTACATCTAAAGTAAACAAAAGAAAAATAAGAAAAATCAAAATAGGAATCACTGAAATCTATAAAACAGAAACCTAGCAGAGCAAATCAGTAAGCCTACAGATGGTTCTTTGAGGAAAAGGATAAAACTGATATGCCTTAAGTCACACAGAAACAGAAAAGAAAATAAGACATATATTTTATGTACCTAATGTCTTCATCACTTTCTTTTTGCTGAAACAAAATACCTGACAGCCACCACTTAAAGGAGAAAAAATTTATTGGGGCTCATGTTTCAGTCCAGTGTCGGTTAGTGCCAAAGAAAAAACAGCATAGCAAAGGTGCATGATGGAGGAGAGCTGCTCATGGCATGGACAATGCAAACCAGAGAGAGTCCAGGGAGAAACTGGGAAGGAACATGTAACCTTCCAGGTCATGCTCATAGTGATCTGCCTCTTCTGAACAGATCCTACCTCCTAACTGCAAGTCAGCTATAATGCACTTATAATCCAGTCACCTTCCAGAGATCCTGCTTATGATCACATGAAGCTTTGAGGGACGTGTAAATATAAACCACAGCACCTAGAATAAAAGAGATGATGTCACTGCTAAACCTGCAGATATTAAAAGAATAACTTGAATATCATGAATAACTATATACCAACAGATCCAACAGTTTAGCTGAATTGGATAGTATCCTTTAACGACACAAACTAGTGAGGCTCAGTCAACAAGAAATAAAAAAATCTGTATAGCCTTACACCTATTAAATACACTCAATATGTAGTTTAAAACTTTCTCAAAAAGCGAAGAAAGGGCCAGGGGTTTAGCTTAGTGGCACAAGCACCTGCCTGGCAAGTATGAGGTCATGAGTTTAATCCCTGGTACCAAAAAAAAAAAAAAAAGCAAAGAAAATAAAACAAACCATAAAGCTCAAATGCCGATAGTAGTGTATCTACTAACCACTTAAGAAAGAAAGAAATACAGTCTCCAACTTAGGATCATCCATAACAGTGTGAAAACAATATACATTCAGTAGAATCCACACTTCAAATTTTGTTTTGTTTTTGTTTTGCTAGAGACAGAGTGTCACTCCCTGTGTAGTTCAGACTGGACTTGAACTCACTATGTAGCCCAGGCTGGCCTCAAACTCACAGCGATCCTCCTGCATCAGTCTCCTGAATGCTGGGAGTATAGGAATGTGCCACCATTTCCAGCTATACTTCAAATTCTGAATTTGAGGCTTTTTCTGGGCTGGTGATGTGCCATACTCTACTCTTGTTGTGATGTTGGGTAGCAGCAGCACCCAGGCAGCTGTGCAATCACAAGGGGAAATAATCTGATACTATGTCACTAACCTATAATAATCTTCAGGTAGACATAATGAATGCATTTTTGACATATTTCCTGCTTGTGATAGGTTTATCAGGACATAACCGCAATGTAAATCAAGGTGCATCTGTAATACCAATTTTACACAACCAGGAAATTAAAGAAGGGGAACTACATCCCAAATTCTTCTATAAGTTTATTATTAGTCTGATATCAAAGATATAACCAGAAAAAGAAAAATTACAGATAAAGATCCTTCATGTAAACAGTCGCAGAAATTCTAAGTATAATTTCAAAAATTAGATCTATGATTAAATGAATTTATTCCACAAATGTAGGATTGATTTAATAGTCAATCAATTTAGTCCACCATATTAGCAGATTTTTAAAAAAGTAACCATATGATTGTCTCAGGTATAACAAAAATCACTTAACAAAACTTAACATCCATTATGGACAAAACTTTGCAAGCCAGAATGAAAGGGAACTTCCCTAACCTGATAAAAGTTATCTACAAAAATACTACAGTTAGCATCATACTTAGTGTTGAAAAATCGAATGCTTGTGCCCTTACAATAAGGAGCAAAACAGTTATGTATGATTCCTACTTCTATTCTACATTGCTCTGAAGGTTCTAGCCAGGGCCACCAGGCAAGAGAAAAAGCAGTCACTCACCTTGGACAGGAATAAGTAAAACTGTTTATTCACAGAAATGACTATCTATGTAGAAAACCAGGTATATTCTTCAAAAAAGCTACTAGAACTAATTAATAACATAGTTTATCAAAGTTGTACAACACAAGGTCAATGTACAAAACTCATTTGTATTAAATCTCCAGGCACCAATGGCTTTACCCGAAAAGTCCACCAAGCATTTAAAGAAGGTGTAACTCTAATCCTACGTAATCTCTTCCAGAAAATGGAAGGAATGGGGATGGGGACATAACTCAGCGGTACAGCTCCTGCCTGGCAAGCATGAGGTCACAAGTTCAATTCTCAGTACCAAAAATAAATAAAATAAAATAAAATAAAATAAAATAAAATAAAATAATAGAAGGAACACCTTACAACTCATGTCCTGAGACCTGCAACTCCTTGGCACAACATCCAAGGACTGTAAATAAAACAAAACTACAGACCAATTTCCCCCATTAAGATAGATGAAAAAATCCACAACAAAATATTAGCCAATTGAACGCAGGAGTGTACAAAAAGAATAAAAATATTTTTCCAAGTCACATGTTCAACAAAAGACATATCCAAACTACATAAAGAACCCTGTAACAAAAATGCAGACCATTAAACTTTAGGAAAATGTAAATTAAAACCAGCACAAGACACAGCTACCTACCTATAAACACATTTTAAAAACATTTAAAATCGGGGCTGGGGATTTAGCTCAGCGGCATAAGCGCCTGCCTTGCAAGCAAGCAGTCGTGAGTTTGATCCCTGGTACCGATTTAAAAAAAAAAAAAATTTAAAATCTAAAAGTCTGAACATGTTGAGTATTGGAAAGGGTATAAAATTACAGGAATTCTCATATATTACTGGTGGGAATATGAAAGGGCATAGTCAATTTAAAAAACAGTTTGACACTTTCTTTAAAAGTTGAACACATACCGCTTCACCCCCAGGAAGTCTCCCAGAAAGCAGCATCTCGGGCTGTCTCTTTGGGACCCGAAACTCTCGGACCCGTAGAGTGGCCTGGGCTGTTTGGATCGAAAGTCTGCGCAGACCTGCATCTCAGAGCGACTCTTTGGGACTGGTAAGCACGCCCTTCATCCGCAGGGAACTGCCTGGAGATCGGCATCTGGGCTGGGTCTGTTTGGGCCCATAGCCCCGCCCTTCACCCCCAGGAAGTCTCCCAGAAAGCAGCATCTCGGCCTGTCTCTTTGGGACCGAAAACTCTCGGACCCGGGCTGTTTGGATTGGGAATATTGTGGAGACTGGCATCTTGGCCAGGTCTGTTTGGGACTGGGAACTTTTCAGAAACCAACATTCTGGCCTGGCTCTTTGGGACCTGTAGGCCCTTCACTCGCAGGGAACCTCCTGGAGACCTGCCTGGGACAAAGCACGGAGGCCTGGCCTGCCTGGGATTCCACAGGCTCCGGGGTGGCCACACCCAGCATTCGCCTTACAACTTAGGGAGCCAGGAGCCCACAGAGGGGAGTTAGGACCCTGTGAGGAAGCCAAGAGCCTGTGGGGGAGCCACTGCCCCTCCAGGAACTGAGGGTGTAACAGGTAATTTGCCACATAAGCAGAGAAAGCTTTGGAACACCACTCAAAGTAAGGA
>PVJX010024545.1:0-28600 GCA_004027295.1 Dolichotis patagonum
CGCTAATGTCTGATTCGCCATTTATCCACTGTTTTAGTGTATAGTTTTTTGTTATGTAAATGTACCCATACTGATTCTACACTTGCATACAATTCTGTTGTTTGCAGGTTGTTGCTATTATAATAGTGCTGTGGACATTCTTGCTAATGTCTTATGATGAATAAATATACATATATATATATATACACACACACACACACTTTTTTTTTTCCTGTATAGAGCTAAAAGTAGAATTTCTGGGTTCAAAGCTTTAATATATATTATAAAACAATTTTCAAGACCGTTATACAAATTTTTTTTTTTTTTTTTGCATTATACAATTTTATACTTCCATCAGCTGTGCATGAGAATTCCCAGAGCTCCACATTCTTGGCAACATTTTAATGTTGGGTTTTAAATTTTAACAATTCTTGGAATGTACTCTTCATGGTCAACGAAATGCAGGACACCATAACGTACACCCAGTGCCCACAACTTAAAGGAAGAAAGGTTTATTTGCTCACATTTTAGAAATTTCAGTCCCTGCAAAGTCAGTGGCAGGGTAGAAGGACCTGGGCGGAGGAGAGCTGCTCACTTGGTCATGTCCAACAAGCAGTGACCAAGAGAAGGAGCCGAGAGAGAGATGCATCCTTCCAGGTCACACCCACAGTGACCTGCCTCTTCCGACCAGGCCTCACCTCCCAACTCCAAGCCAGTTCTACCCCCTCCCCACTCCTACCTGACAAGCCAGTCACCTTCCGTAAGTCCCCACCTCTGAGTGCATGAGGCTTTCAGGGGACATCCAGATACAGACCATAGCAACAGGATATGCGTTACTTCAGACACCTCTACTCTGGATTTCTGTTGAATCTGACGGTGATGTGATATTTTTTAAGGAACAAAAGTTTTGAATTTTATCCAATTCCTATTTATCACTGATTCTTTATAATCGGTATGACATGTTTTCTGTTAGGTATTTTTGCCTATTCAATAGTCATGAGGTTATTTTTGCCTTCAGAAAATATAACTTTTTACATGTAGGTCACACTTGGGCTGAGGTTAGATTTTTATATGATATAAAGTAGAAGGACCCCTCATATGGATATTAATGTACTACTTACTGAAAAGATTTCTCCTTAGCAGTATTGAAAAGATGACTGTATATATCTGGGTCAGGCTCTGTGTTCTGTCTTCTTCCATTAGCCTCTTTGTCTCTCCTTTGTTCAGTTAACACCAAGCTGTCACTGTTTGATTCCTGGTAAGGAAATTATTCCAACTTCATTCACTCAAGATAGTATTTCCTGGCTCTTCATGCTCAGAATACCAATTAAAATTTATAATTAATATGTTGTTTTACATGCACGCGCGCACACACACACACACACACACACACAAAATACCCCTTGCAGGGATTTTGGTTGGATTTGCATTAAGTCATTTGACTGGTTTGAGGAAAATTCACTTTTCACAATATTGAGTCTTACTAAGTCCTTTGATTTCTTTTGATTATATTTTGCAATTTTCTATGTAGAGGTCATATATTTTCATTAAATGTATTCCTTGGTGCTTGTTTTTTTGTACTATTGTAAATGGTACTATTTTTAAATTTCATTGATAATTTAACAACTTCTGTATGGCTAAAATTACATTGACCTTTTCTTCAGTGACTTAAGTTCACATATTAACCTTATTAGTTTATCTGTACAGTCTTAGATTGTCTGTATACACAATCAGTTCATCTGTGAATAGTAGCAATTTTCCTTTTTCTAGTACTTAATTCTTTGCTTCTTTTTCTTGACATCTCACTGCTTAGGACCTCCAGTTTAGTGCTAAATATTTGATAGCAGATATATTTGTGTGTGTTGATACATATTCCTTTGTCTTCAAATGACTTGGTAGAAGGTTTTATAGCACAGCAACGTTTGGAGTGAAGTGAAAACACATGCTTCTGGGAAAGCATGCTTTGATCAAGGACATGCCTCCTACAGACCTGTTTTTTCCCTCTAGTATTTCCAACTTGGGGATGTTTGGCATCGACGAATTCACTGCAGTGATCAACCCGCCTCAGGCCTGCATTTTGGCTGTGGGGAGATTCCGCCCCGTGCTGAAACTCACTGAGGACGAAGAGGGGAAGCCCAGACTGCAGCAGCGCCAGCTCATCACAGTCACGATGTCAAGTGACAGCCGAGTGGTCGATGACGAACTGGCTACCAGGTTTCTTCAGAGTTTTAAAGCGAACCTAGAAAACCCTATGCGCCTTGCTTAGTTCTCAGAGACGTGAAGTTAACTGAATAGTTGTAACCAAGAAACATACTATACTAAGACAATTGAGTATTTAAATATGAAGTGGATGAAATGTTTATTTATTTAAAGTGAAAGCATTGACTCAAGTTGCCTTCATTTTAAGTTTGGGTTTATTGTTGTAGGAATAAATGATGATAAATTATAATTAATAAAACATTTGGTTAGATCCATTTTTAACCTCTGGTGCTGTACAAAAGGTTTATTAAACTAGATGGAAATCAAATTCTATATTTGACCCACTTGAACGTTTTAGAATATTTGAGAATGTATTATAAAATCAAATCACTGATAGAACTCTACCTTGATTGCGTAAAAGGTAGAAGCGGTCTTCAAAGATACGCCTGCCCGTAAGTTAGTAAGACCTCTTTTTTATAAGCACTGCTCTAGGTATACTTGAACAACTTAATAATACAGAAGTTTATTCTGTGTAATAGTGATCAAGATTGCATTGTATCGGAGGTTATAGCAACATTATTACATTTTTATGTATATAAAGCCATTATGTTCTAGCCATATAAATTTCTATCAGTCTTATTTTTCACTTCTGTTAACACTGTGAACTTACAGAGAAAAATATAAGAAGAAACAAAAATGAAGAAAGACCAAAAAAGTTGCTTGGTTCAATGAAAACCTATGGTAAAATCCCAAAACCTTCAGAACTGACTTTCATGCTGAGTTGAAATACATTTAAGTTGTTACCCTAACATTTTTGAGTGTTGACTTTAAACACAAAATGTTGTTCCTTAGTACATTTTAATCAAGTTTATATTGTGCAATAAAACGTGAGAAAATAACAATTTCTGTTTTACTTTAAATGTTGGCATGTAAAAGTTTAGATGTTGAAGTACATTAATAATTTCTCTGAGATCTCTTGAAAGGACTTCTTCAGGAAGAAAGGAAAAGTTGATATGACAGTAGAAAAGGAACTGATAAGCAGTGTATAACTTTGGAAAGAGTAGAGGACTTGTGAAGCAGAACACATGAGGACTGTCCCTTTTATACCATCAATAATGTGAAAATTTTACTAATTACCATAAATGTTAGAAGAGCCTCTTACTCTTTTGGCAACTCTGCTATACTGGCACCATAACTATATTTAAATTGGATGGTAATGAATGGTAATTTAATTCACCAGTCACAGAAAGGCTTAAGTTAGTATCGGTTGACATAAATCACCAAACGAAAGACTGGTACAAGTTTTATTAGGTATGACATGATGAACTATAAGCCTTAACAAAAGAGCCTTCTAAAATAATTAGTGCACTAATATATCAGTTGTTAAGAAAATGCTTTCTTCAGTAAAATAGTCTTTCAAAACTTTCATCATATTTTTATATTGAAAGTTGAAGCCAAATGCAGTTTTCAAATAAGTTAAGATTTTCAAAGTCAGACTTAATTGAAATTATTTGGATTTTTTTCATAATGTTTATAGCTGAAACATAGAGCGTGAGAGAGCTGTATGTCTTGGCTCAGTGTTGTGCGCTCCACAGGCTGACATCCGTGTGCAGTAGTGTACCCATTTCTCTACAGGTGAAACGGGCATGGATGCCCACCCCAGCCTGCTTGCCCAGTTGTGCACTGCACAGGGCAAGGCTGCACAGACCAAAAACGTTTCCACCCTTCAGGGACAGAGCTGCTGGGCTTTCCGTAATAACCAGCTGCTTCTTGGTTTGACTGCTCAGCTTTTGGTACAGATGCTTGTTTGTTTCACCTAACAGTATTTTCTCTAGTATTTCTCTTTTAAAGATTAGGTTTGTGAATAATGGTATTGGACCGGGAATTTAGCTCAGTGGACAGTGGTTGCCTGGCCAGTACAAGGTCCTGAGTTTTGAGTCCTCATACCAAAAAAAAAAAAAAAAAAAGTATTGCAGAAGAAGTCAAAAGAATAACACTGACATAAGGAAAGAATGTGGTCTACTTGATCTGAACTGTGTATGCAGCGGATGCCTCCTCCATTATTACTCATTTCTGATCGACAGGTATCTTGAGATGCTAGAAAAATGGAAGTTTTTGTACCTAGTCATCTTTTTTTCCCATTTAAATAGGGAAAGTGTAAAAGTGTATAAAGCCTGTGAAAGAAAAAGGTACACACATCGCATTTAAGATTGGGGATGAAACTGTCAATGAATGTTAGATTTTAAAGTCAGAATGGCCCTGCTTGTGCCAGAATTCGGTTATCATTTACAGGCATCATGTTCATGTTGACTGTGTGTACTAGATTGAAACCATCTGTCTACTGCTTGCCAGACTCTTGGTTGAAACACTAAAAAATTTCGAGATTCTTTACGTATTGTCAAATGGAACTTCCATTTTTACATTACTCCCCACCTTCCCTTTTTTTGTTCCATTTTAGACTTAATTTCAACTACATGGTATAGAGCTGCCACATGGGCATTATGTGAAAAGCAAACACAGTTCTCTAACCTTTCATTGAAAGATAGGTGGTGCTGTGAGTTAATGCAGTGAGAATGTGGGGGAGGGGGATAAAATGCCATTGAAATCTTAGTTTTCAAAGCAAATTTTTACACATTTCACATTGCATCATGTTGGCTACCTCAAGTAAAGTGAAGAAATGAAAGACACAGTGTGGGTGCACATAAGCATGAACCAGTAATTTAAACATGATGTTACTAATAGGAAAGTTTTTGGATTTTTCAGGAAAGAAGGAACAGTACAGAATTACTTTTTTTAATGATTAGCTCAACCATAATATGCAAGGTAGGTTAAAGCAGAGATGACGCCAGTCAGCAGGAAATAGTGAAAATGTTTACTGTGATAAAAGCTTAACTTGATCACAACTGCAGTAGGTCATTGTCCTTAAAGAAGGGAGAAAAGGAGAAATGTTCCACTTGTTAGGATGCTGCGGTGTCTTAAGGATGTATGGGGCAGGTAGGTCCCATCATACAAAGCAGTAGCTGTGACGTCATTTCCCTTCCAAAATACAGAGAAAATACAAAATACTTGGCTAACATGCACCAATACCAAAAAGGGGTAAGATTCTTAAGATTCTGATAAGCTGCATACAGCAAATGGTATATCAGGAGACATTTAAATTACTATTTTAGTGGGAAAAAGTTTTACTAATAGAGCAATTTTAAATAGTTCATGATTTCTAAATTTTTTTTCTAATGCTTCCATTGGTTTCAAGAGAAATAGGTTGGGTTAGGGGGAAAGTATAGTTTATCTAGATTTGTGATTCTGAAAACAATATTTAATTGATATTTTAAGGTGATATATAGATGTAATACTTTGAAAATGATTATTAGCCTTTCTTAGTAGCAGTCTTTTGTTTCTTTAATCAAATAAGTTGTTTTCACATTTGTATCACATCTAACTAGTCCATGTAGCTTTTTTCTTCTTGAGAAAGGAAATAGTTTAAACCTCATGATTGAAAGCCTACTGTAGATGATACATGCAATTGAGAAAGTGTGAGCTTCTATTAAATGTCGAGAATTATTAGCAAGATGATTAGTCACGAGTTGCTTTTTCTTCCCTCTAAAATTTTAGATGTGGGTTTGTTTTTTGGGTGTTTTTTTTGTTTTGTTTTGTTTTTGTGGTACTGGGCATTGAACTCATGACCTCCGGCTCTCCAGGCAGGCGCTTACACTGCTGTGCTAAATCCTCAGCCCTTAAAAATGATGTATTTTAAAAAATATCTTAGCTTATGAAATTCTTTATTCTATCACTAGAAGATAGGTCTTTTTTAAAAAATAGGACTGTTGTAAACAAATGATACAGCATTAGTCATAGCACTTTATAAAGCGTACAATAAAAAAGATGTTAAAATTTTTAATTGTCTAAATTCTTATTATTTTATATTTATTGGTAGCTCAACATGAGTCTGTTTGATAAGGGATAGTATTTCTCAGGAAGCTATAGGATGGGACTTAAATTATCCTTCCCAGTAGAACTACTTACTAGTCATTAGTGCCTACTTTGTAAGTATGCACACAAAGTTTGATACTTACTATCAAAATTATTTTAACCCGGTTCCCACTTTATGAATTACACTGCTATTGGCAAAAGGCTTATTTCTGTGCTTCAGTGTTCTTATGAAGAAACCCAAGGGAAAATTAATCATTGTAGTGGTTATTTAACTTAATTGTCTCAGTTCTATAGGGGAGGTTTGTTGTGCTTTGCAGTGATATAGTCTTGATATTATGCATGCAGACTCAGATATTACATAAATTGACCAAAGCTGAGAAGAGCCACTAATGAAATTTAAGCACAGGTCTGTTCAAAAGTTCAAGCTCACGGTGTTGTAATGCATAGTTTACTCAATTGTGTTACTGCAATTAAGACAGTCAACAGAAGGACCTATTGCAATACCACTGATGTGTTTTCTACACAACTACTCTTAATTCACACTTTGTTTGCAATGGTTATATGCTCTTCTGGTAAACATGCAAAAAGCACTAGGGGATTTTTTTTTTCTTGTTTTCATTATGGACTGCTCTCTGCTAAAGTTAAGTGTTAATGACCACTATTTCTGAATGGAAGGCTTAGAAAAATAGAAACTTACACCATTAGAGGTTTAGTGCTTCTAGGGATAAGTATATAAAACATTTTACTTTTACTCAATACCTCTGAATCTGCTTCAAGTTCGGAACCAAAAGTAGTTGCCTTAGTTTTTTTATTTCACAGGTCCCAGGCGTCTGCATTAACAAATGTATTGATTAGCAGAGGACAGCCAGTAGATGAGGGTGGAGAATCTCATTGGATTATCCAGGCCCAGTCTGTCCATGGACACCAAGCAGCTAGAAAGCCACCCTCCAGGTCACAGGTGAGCCTCACTGATGGGCTGGCACCCTGACAGAGCTGGGGTACCGGTGAGGGTGAGTCTGGAGCAGACGAAATCTGTATGGGAAGGCCAAACGATTGTCATCAGGCCAAACTGGAACTGCCGTTCTAGGCTCCCAACAAAGCAGATTAGCACTGAGCATCGTGTACCTGCTGCCCAGCCTTGCAGCAGCTGGAACTGGCGTTCTCCCGCCTTGAGTGTCTTCACCAAGGAGGCTTAACACCAGGATTGCTTAAAGGTGAAATGCTTACAAGAACTGTATCCGTTTTGAAGGGTAAATTTGAGGCTGATAGTAAATAACTGTCATGAGCTGAGTCAGAAAGACTAGAAAGTAAAGCATAATCTTACAGTCCGAAGAAGACCCAATATTAAGACAGTTTAGGAAAGTGTAGTGGGTAAAGACCTATCTAGACTTCAGGTATTATTTTGAAAATACTGTCATTTTATTTCAAAAAATACCTGAGTTGCTGGAGGAGGCAGTTATTAAAAGAGAAACAAGTGTAAAATGTTGAAGTACCTTATTCACACAACAGTTGCAATCATGTGTTGTACACAGCTAGCCATCCTTGCCTGCAGTCAGCTTAAACTATTGATAAGTGGTATCTCTGGGCCTGCATACATTGAACAAGTTCCATAATTAGAGCTTATGTATAATTGGGAGGAAGACTTCATACAGAAGGTGACATTTGAACCAGGTTTTGACATTAGTAGTTATAAGCAATTTCCCTTTTTTCCTTCTTAATTTCTCTTGATTTGTGACCAGATACTTAGCACCCAAAGACACTGTCTCAGCAGTTTATTCCCTGAGACCTTGTCACAGTACCTCTGTGTATAACTGCATTAACTCTAAGTCTAACAAAACTTAGAAAGTTTTAGCTGGGAGGGAAGCTGCTTGTATGGGGGCAGGAGTGCCTAGAGAAAGCTTTATGACCTACTACTTAAAAAGGAAATATCCTTTGTAATAGCTCCTGGTCCAAAAGAAGTTAAACTTATTTAGGAGTAAGCACTCTTGGTTTAATCAAAATGTATTTTAACTTTTTCACTTCCAAACCTCTTCTCCAACTCTGGCTTTTTTTTTCTTTTTTCTTTCCTGGAGGTGTCTTGTGTGTGCAAATACATTTTTAGGAATCTTCACACTGATTGTTTTGTTCCCAAGGGGCCATCTATAACTTTATTTTCAGAGAATCACAGTTAATCTTTGGACTCTTCAGCTATTGAGCAAAACTGTAGAAGCAAATGAAAAGTCAAGTTTTTAGCATTCGGGATCTTTAATGCAAAATGGTAAAGTAGTATTTTATTTAAATTAATTAGTTCCGACTGAGTGTGGTGTGGAGGCCAAGTTTACTCACATGCTAGGACCAGGTAGCTCATTACATGTTACACAGCTTCCACTGGGTGCAGTGGCGCATGCCTGTAATCCCAGCACTCAGGAGGCTGAGGCAGGAGGATCACTGTGAGTTTTAGGCCAGCCTGAATTACAGAGCAAAACCCTGTTTCAGATAAATAAATGTATTACACAGCTCCCATAGTTCTCCAAGTTTTATTACTAAGTGAATTATGCCATTTGTGGACATTTTATTTGGACACCGAATTATTGATAAAGTAATAATGTATTTTTTTCTTAAGTAAGTGCTAATCAGAATATTATGATGAGTTCCATGTATTATTTTTGTTTTTAGTGGCTCATTTCAGCTTGAGAATAAGAATGGATGGATGACAGTTTTTATGGTTGTACCTATTCCTGAGACCACCACTGTAGCCCTCCTTTTAAAATATTCTACTTTCATCAGTTTTCCACACCGTGCTAAAGTCAGTATCCCTGTAAGCAGAGGACATAGGAGCCTAAGAATTGGGCACAATGTAAAATCACTATTCAGTGGAATACAGGGCTTTTGCATATTTTTACTTCCTGAATGAATGTTTACAACTTTAGAAAATCTAGAGGAATAACTTCATAAGAAACCTTAAAAATGGAAAAACTGGTAAAATACAGATTAATAAAGTGTCATTTATTTGGGAAATTGCAGGGCTTTTATTTTCTTAGCAGTTGTTTCCATATCATTTTGCTACTATTCAGTTCTTGTTTAGTAAAAACATCTTGTCTTCCAAGTATATGTACACTAGCCGTAAAAGTGGAACAATACAATACCAATGACTTTTTGCTTCTGTAAGTCCTCACCACAACCAATAAGAGGTAGTAATATTATCTATATTCATAGAAGGCAAGTGACTTGTCCAAAATCACACAGCTTGCCCCAGCACTGGTGAGATTCTAGCAGGCACTTAGACCGTAGAACCTCCCAAAAGATTACTCTGTGAAACAACAGTTTGTTAGACAACTCTTGAAGAGTTTTGGCCAGCACATAATACACTTTTAGGAGTTAAGGAAATACTGTTGCATTGCTAGAGTAGAAACACCTTGTTGAACTTACCAGTAGCCTCGCTTACCAGAATTACTCATACTGTAGAAGAACTAGCAGCCAAAGCAACAATAATGTGCTTTGTTGTGCATTCAGGATCTTTAATGCAAAATGGTAAAGTAGTATTTTATTTAAATTAATTAGTTCAGACTGAGTGTGGTCTCATTTCATTTCCTCTCGATTTTCGTATTAATGAATGATGTATTTCTTTAGCCTTCTGATTCCCTAAGGCATAGTCACTGTTCTGCCTTAATTATTAAGGGTCAAACAGGAAAGCACCAGCCCTGTGTTCTTATATAGAGGGCAAGTTATTGGAGGATGACCACAGTTTTTTAGTTTTGCTCTGGGATTACAAATTACAGAGACAGAAATACAAGATTTGGAATATGAAACATAGTAAATGTGCTTGAAAGTATGTGTTTTCTATGCAGATATCAAAGCTTGATAAGTAGCACCTTGATTTTTTTTGTCCAAATTGTTTTGCAAGTGTTTTGAATCTATCTGGGTGTAAATTTCATCACTTTCCACTTCATCCTTACTGTCGCCTACACCATAACCAATTGGTAAAACATTCACACAGGGCTCAGACCTTGTAGAGTGCCTGACTGACCTTTCTCCCACTCTTCCCCCTGCTGAGGCACTCCAGGGATCAGTCTGACCTTCACCAAGTGCACTTCTTTTTTCAGAGACTGGGAGAGTCTTGTGGGGGGCCCTTACTGGCTTTCAAGAACGTGCCAATTAAGTATCAGTACCCTTAGGTCCCAAGGCTGGCCCATAACTTGCATTTTGAAGGTGCTCTGAGACGTTTCCCTTTTCTGGCAAGTGTGTATGCAAGCATTTCAACGTGGTCATATCAGTTCTTAGGTGGAGGCCGAAGAAGTCTGGGTATTTATTTTTTGCAAAACTAAGTAAGACAGTCAAAAGCAACTTACTCTCATGGCTTATCTCCACTATTTAGTCTTTTACACAGATAACAGCAAGAGATATTTGGTAGAAATTTTTTTAAAGTATCAGGAGAAGATCGGCGAGTAAGATTAAAAAAATGGAAAAAAATTTCATTGCCTTTGTTTCTCCTGTACTCAAGGAAGCTCATTGGTGATTAATGATAGTTATTAACATTTGCCTAAAGTTACCAGACAAAATCATTAAGTAATAGAATATTTTAAAATCTCTGTACTTCTTTGTCTGATAGTTGTGTTTTACTTCACCTTTACAAGACATTAAAGTCCTTAGCAATGGTGATTTGAAAATAAATAATAAACCACAATCTTCACCTGGACTCCATTTTTTGAAAGAAATGCTGTCTTTAATATATATTTACCACATACCAAATTTGAAAGGGAGATTCAGATTCCTTGGATTCCTTCCTTTTTCCCCTTCGCCCTTCTCTGCCCCTAAAAAGCTATTTGGTGGGAATTGATAAAGCGACAGATATTTATGAGGCAAGGAGCCCAGGCCTGCCATCTGTTCAGGATTCGCTTTCACTTTTCCCACATGACAGGTGTGGTCAGGGCAGCCTAGAGCTGTCCCTGCTTGAGAGGCAGCTTCTTAGGAAGGGCTGGGTTTAGTTGAATAAATATTTGCTTAGGGTCTTAGGGGTAACTTCGTTTCCTTCTGATGCAATTTTATAATCCTTTGTGTTTTTCTTGATTGGGGAACCAAAGTGATAGGGATGTGGAACTAAAGGACAGAATCCAAGCAGGCTGTGCAGCCTCTTTTAGTTCTTGGCTTCGTGGGTGATACGCTGGTCTGTGTTCCACAACCAGCGCTCTAGGAAAGAAATGTCTGCGTATATAATCAAGTACAAATTGATCATAAATGTTAATGGTATTCAAATAATGAGATGTGATTTACAAATAATAGAACATGCAATGCTCTTTATTGTAAATTTTATGTAGGAAATTCTCACTGAATGCTTCCTCTTATACAGAACTCGTGGTATTATTTGTAGCCCAACCAGAGCTGCAGCTAATGAGTAGGTACCAGCTCCTACCTGATAGGAATGTTGGCTGAGGTTATGGTTGAGACATTGTGTCAACTTGAGCAGTTTAGAAATTTAACTGAGACTCAGCAGGGAGCCAGGGTTCTTACTTTGTAAATATCCTCATTCTGTGCAAGAGGAGCTCACAGAGATTTTGTGAGTACTACACCCACTGGGGTGGGGGGTAGTTTGTGTTACAACATAAGGGAGGAGAAAAGGCTTATTTTTCCCTTGTTGCTCTTGTTGCTGTCTTACAGTGTTGCCCCAGTGCCATGCCACCGTGCCTCGGAGCCTGCTGAGTGTGGGCTGAAACCTCCAAAAACTAAGAAATAAACCTTTCCATCTTTCATGTCGAGCGTCAGATAATCTCAACAAAGAGAGAAAAGTAACCAAGATAACTAGTGTTTTACTTTACGTGAAAACAAAAAGACCTGTGTTGGAATTTCACTTAGTTGCCAAAGAAGAGAATGAATACTTTTTTCATCACATCAAAGAATTTTACAGTACTGGGGGAATTTTTCCCCCTATTTGGGCCATTTACAGTGGGCTAGCCATAGACATGACATTTTAAAATTTAATCTGGGTCATGTCTATATTCTCCATTTTCTTGAGTCTGGAGACAGTCAACATGTCAAGTTCTAGTTTGTTGTACTTGTTGATTTTTGTTACAAATGTTCTGATTTCAAGCATCCAATTTGGTATCACAGGATATAGAACTGGCAAAAGGTATAGATTGGCACATTATTTACCCTGTATACCCTTAAAGATATATATGTAGAAAGCCTCAAGAACATAGCTAATAGTATATGATTAGGAAGTGATGTGCTTTGTATATTATTTTGTTTTGATTTAATTAGTCATAAGCATGTAATTTATTTTAGTAATGGCTATGTTTAGCAGCTGGCTTGTAAAATTCCTGAAAATTTAACAGTGGATTCTCAAAGCTGGTACTAACCAGCACTAAACTTGGGCCTTCTAACTTAGGTCAGTGTTTCCCTGATAGGCTGCAAGGTAGAGTATTAACAGCATATGCCAATATGTTGTGCTTTTTAAGATATAGATTCCAGGTCCTCATCCCTAGAGATAGTCCAAAGTGGGGCGTGGAACCGCGGTTCAAAACAAAACAGCTTTCTGCAGGAGACTGTGCCCCGTGTGACTGGATTTAGGAAGTGATCCCTTTAGCAAATGGGGCTCACCGTGGCCTACTTCATCAGGAGGGGCCCCGTTAACACGTCATTCTCGGCATAGTCTTGTTCTCTGCTCCTGTGTGGCACCCCTTGGGTCCCCAGCGGGTACAGGATGGACTGGGGGTCTGAGGTAGAGAAGTACCAGTGTTCCAGATCCTGGGTCTCAGTCACTTGTGAGTGTGTGTCGGGGGGAGGGGGGCACGGTGAGAATGGGTTTGGGAATTGGACCCAAGGGCTTTATACTGAGCTACATCTTCAGCCATTTTTGTGTTTTTTGAGATACTAGCACTAATGTTACCCTACAGAAGTAGAAATCAACCCAATTTCTCAGTTCCTTGCCAGAAGTTAGACACAGAGACCACGCAGAAAGCAGAACTGAGTATGAAAAGCTGTGGGCTAGTTAGTTGGAACCATGAGATCTTTTACCCGAGTTGGTTACTGACTCATGGGGAAGTTTTGTGTCTCAGCACGCATTTTCAAATGTCATTGTTTAGTAAAACTTAAGATCCAAATGTGATTGGCTCTTGTGTTGGTATGGAAGTTGGTTTAACAAATCAAAAAGACCAGTGGTCTCCAAACAGTTTGAAAGTTGTACCTGAAAGCCTGAAATTAGGACACATGATGAGTGGGATGGTGTATATTTCAAAAAGACTTTTACATTATGAAAAGATGCATTGAAAGTTACTCAGAAACTACCCTTCAGATAGAAAATCCTATGGATTACATGTTTGCAGAAATACTCCTATTACGTAAACTTGTATTTGGTGTACACTATCCAAGAGCCTGTCTGCTAACTGTAAAATGGGAAATGTGGCCCAAACAGGAAGGCCTTCGGGACTGTATAGTAGCATAGATGTGTTCAGGACAGTGACAACACAATTTTCTTTTCCTTTTTTGCTAGTCTGAGAGCCACTTGGGCAATGTGACTGAACCAGTGATTTTGGAACTGCATTTGTAGCCCCTACAAGATATTCTGACTGGTGAGGTCACTGGTGAAAACTGAGGCATGTGAGCTTGAGTGAAATTTTTATACTTGTCTCCTAGGTGCCTGAACTTACATATGAGGGAAAAGATTAGAGATTGTTGGCGGGCAGGGAAGCCATTATGTCATAAAATCAGGTAAAAATACTATACACTTCCAAAACTTATTACTATTTATTAACGACCCAACATTTTTAATGAAAAAATAAAGTCAATGACCAGAGGAAAAAAACTAAAACTTTTTTCAGGGACCCTATGAATCCAGCTATTGGTCTGAGCAGTTTCCAAGACCTGGGTGAGCCTTAAGTACTTAGGTGCTCACGAGCCATGCTATAGGTAGAAGTGTCAATAGGGGATGATTGGGCATTATCACAGCTGTATTCTTCTGGTGGGGCCAGGTGTAATGACATTTCCATTTAAAAGCCTCCGCAAGCTTACAGAATGTGTGATTGTAAAGGAAAAATGTCTGACTTGACATAGCAGCCTGTGCCTGGACATGGAGAAGACATTGCAAACAAAGGCATGCAGTTCTATTATTTTGTCCTTCCTGTCATTAATACTTAAGCAGTCAAACCAATTCCTCTGTACCTTACTTGTGCCAACTTGGAAATGGTGTGCTGTCCTGTGAGATGTTTTTGTAGAACAAAAGGAACCATTTGATCCTCTGATGCCTTCTCCTGTACCTCCCACCCCTACCCCTAGCTCCACGTTACCCAGTGCTTGCCTACTGTGTTTCTGCTTCTGTATGCACTTCCCATGTTAAGTGCCATTTGCACTCTTTCCACTGCTTGGGTTCCGCACATTAGGATCCTGTGCAAAGATCCTCCTCCAGGAAAACGTACAGAATGAGCACCATCTTTTGACCTTCTGCAGACCACAATACCAAAAAGCATAGTTGTCATGGAGAGTCATTGCTGAGAGTCTCATGGGCTTTTCCCAAGGGACAAAGCCTTAATTGATCTGACCGTGACAATTTCCAAAAGTCTTTTCCTTAATTTTGTCCCTTTCTGCAGCAGCACCAGCAGTCCATCTTATGTTTTGACCTGTGGCTTCCACCCCATAACTGCTAGTTTTAAGGTTCAGTAGTGGTGATCCTTTTAGAGACAAGTACCCAAACTGTGACTCAAAACCCACATATTTATCACACGGTGCCAACACTACAGTTCAACCTGGCTACCTGGCTACAGTTCAACCTGGCTAGTTTGAAAAAAACAACTCCTACATTATCATTTGTCTTAAAAAAACAAATGACACACATACCATAGGTTCACCACCACTGGTTTAGGTCAAACCTAAGCTCTTGTTGGCTGTGCAATGGATTTTCTGGACTCTTACAGGTTATGTTAAGTATGTCTCTGCATACCTATAAAGGCCTTGCTTACCTGTCTTGGAGCACTTCTGGCTTGTTTAATCATGACCTGTCTTATCTCATTGGTCATTGAGAACCTTCCTGAGACTCTATCATGATTCAGTATTCCCAGCACCCTGTAAAGTGCCCAACATATGGTAAGCCCTGAATTGGTATGTTAATGAAATCTGTGGCATTACTTGGAAATTAAAATTAGTGAACAAGAGGAAGGGTATAAGAGATTGCCTCTGGGTTTCACTTCTAATAAAACCAGAATTTTCACGGTGTTCAGTGACCCATGGAAGAGCAGAAAGCCAAAGAAAGTCACTGCCTGTGACTGTTGCATGCTGGAAATCTGACCCTGTGTGACTCAGGTATTCCCACAAATATAAAGCTTTAAAGAAGGCAAACAGGAAAAACATGAAAGAAAAATTATTAAACAAACACTGTCTTAAGTTAAAGCTAACATCCAGAGAATGCATCAGGATTCTGAACAAATAAATCTAGATACGAGAGATCGTATCAAAAATGACTTGTTTTTTTAAGCTGAAAAGTTAAGATGATTCATAGCACTCCTGGATTACAAAGTACAGTAGGTAAATCAATGGCATAGAAGCAAAGACTACAGTTTATTATAGGGTGCTTTCAGCTCCAGAGAATGAAGGATATTTCGTTCAGTACAATAGCATATATGCCGTATAGCAGTTGGTTGATAGGATCAAAGAAAATATCAATGCATAGAATTCTTTCCAAGTTGTCAGTTGTACATACTAGTATGCTATTCAGTAACAACCTAAAGCTTTATCAAATGGCATTGTTTCATTGGTTTCCTCCAAAAGGTGGTGTTAACCTGAGAATATACAGTACAATACAAGGTTGCATAAGGACAACCAGAGTTGTACAGTGTAGCCAGCAGCCCCACCCTGCTTCCAAGGATTAATGATGGAAAAAGCCCAAAGGGCACAGAACTAAGTGACACTGAATAATGTTTTCATAAAACTTATATAGTAATATAAGAAAATTGGAAAGAAGCCCCATTATGTTTTGGATTGGTTTATTTTTGTTTTGGGATCTTTTTGTTTCACATTTCTTGTGGGAGTTTTTTGTTTTGTTTTGTTTTGGTTTGGTTTCTCTTGAGACGGGGTCTCTCTGTGTGGTTCAGGCTGGCCTTGAATTCACTGTGGAGCCCAGGCTGGCCTCAAACTCAGGACAATTCATCCTCCTGCCTCAGCCTCCCAAGTGTTGGGATTAAAAGTGTACACCACTACACCAGGCCAGAAGCCCTGTTGTGGACTTGATCCCTAATTCAGTGAACTTAGAGTCAAGATAGTATTATGAGTTCTCATCACTAGCTTTTTGTAGTGGGCTGGCAAGAACTTTCCCAGCAGAGGCATATTGGCTTGTTCTTAAAATGATGGACCAGGGTGAAAACCTAGCTTCACTTCGTCAGGCTCAGTGAAAGCGCTGGCTTCTGAGGAAGTGCATGTTGGAGATCAAAACGGACAGTGGACCTCAGAGCAGCTGTGTGTTGAAGACACCTAAAGAAAAAGCTTCTCCAGTCCCATCCCAATAATACTCTTTGTGCTTTCCGTCACCCAAGATCACTTGAGTATTCTCTACCCAAAACTGCCTCAAGGCATGGACAGGTTAGAAGGTAGCAAGGAGATCCCAAGCTGATAATTTGATCTTTCAGTGATTCTAGTGTTTGCTGCTGGAATCACACATATTTACACCATTTCCATGAAGTCTCTGTGTTTCTCTCTGGTAATGTTACGTACTAGTCCAAGAGAATCCAGCAAGAATTAGAGAAGGTGTTCTCTAGCTCTGGTGTTGGTTTTTGGTTTTTTTTTTTTTTAAATAAATGCTGTTACCTGGCAGATGAGCTGATTCTCACACTCCCTCTCTTACCTTCTAAAGATGCAAACGTCAAGGAAGCTTAATCCTCAGATCTGCTAATTATCCTGTATATGTAGTGGTTTAAAATACATCCCACCATATCTACTGTATGACATAGACCAAGTTATTCAACCTGTCTCTGTGCCTTTTTCCTCATCTAAAATATAAGGGTCCTAATTATAATACTTAGTTCATAGGGTTGTTGAGAGGATTAAATGAGTTAATACATGCAAAGTGCTTAAGTGTTGGGTATTGTAGTATTATTTTAAAGCCACTTAGGCATGCCCAAGTGAGTTCTCAGGTCTTCTACCTTGCAGTTGCAAAGCAGAAAGCGTGTAACTGGAAGAGAAATTAGTGATCTGACAGCCAGCTGCCCATTTTTAAAGAGAAAAACTAGAGCGAAGTCTTTTCTCAAGATCACGAGGCTGTTAGCAACAGAGGGTGAACAAGCATTCAGGCTCCCTGCCATCTGAGGTGCAGGGCCAGAGAGGCCCTTGATTATTGGGCAATGAGAAGGCAGCTATGAAATCTGTCACTTCACAGTCTTGCCTAATAGGCATCAAGTGGAGGACTAAATAGTTTATTTTACCAGTTTCTAAGTGCGTGAATTCAGAAGGAAATACAAGGGTTTCACAGGGAAAACATTTAAATAACCAAAGGCCATCGCTCCCCCACTTTGAGGACTGTGGAACTTGGCTTGGTGGCAGCAGATGGGTGGATAGTGACCCAAGAAGGCCAAGATGGGCAGGAAGTGGGTTCACCAGCTAGACCTAAAAGGAAACAAGCAAAACTAAAGACTGTGTGTGGCCCATATACATAGTAAGCATGGCAGCATAATAATGAAGTGGGTACACCAACCAGGCAATCAAATGAATGCTTTTATTTTGTACTCTATATAATATACAAATACACAAAACCCCACCACCCCCAAAATTATGACAGACAAAATAAGCACAATGGTCCCTCTTTATTTCCCATTTTTCCTTCCCCGACATGCTCTTTAACTTTCTTAAAAGTTTATTTAAATATGATTTAACCTGAGTGTAAAGGTTGAGACAGCACAGTGTGATTGGAAGTCATAGGAATAAAATAAATTAAAAATCACCCATAGGATAAAGTTAGTCCACAGGTCCAAGATGAAGCAGAGCAAGGACTGTACTTTGTCAACGTTACTAGTTAGATGTCTCTAGGAGCAGCCAGGGACACAGGGGCACTAGAACAGAATGTCAGTTCCTCCCCAAATCTGCGGAGGACAAAGTTTCTCTAATTTTGTTGCATCAAAAGGGTCTTTGTCCCCCTGAAAATTGAAGATATTTCTTACTGTTTATCGCTTGGATTCTCACGGACTGCCAGATCTTGTCAAGTAATTGATTTGTTCTTTATATTTCATTGAGCCCTGACAAGGTGGCAAATCAGTGCTGTTTTCTTCTGGGACTGTCTGGGCTGACATTTCAAAGTAGGGCTGCAGGAAAGTGGCGCCCAGGAGTTCTCCCCGTGAGGTCAGGGCAGCTTTCAGTTTGACCTATCTCCCACTTCACCTTGCCACTAGGATGTGGTAGCTGCAGATGAGAATGAAAATAAATAGTCTGAGAAGACATGACAGGATGTGAGCAAAGTACAGATTTGGGGGTTTTCCCCTTGGTTTTTTAGTAGAGAAGAACCTACCTACTATAAAAAGTTAAATGAAAAGTACCAGTAGGAATGCACGCAGGGACAAGTCAATGACCGAGATATCATTTTTGCTGTAAGTAAAATCCCCTCCCTTAAGAAGAAAAATGAAAACAAATTATTAGAAACTACTGCTTTGACCACTCTAAGTCCAGTTCTCCACTACCTTCTGACCTGACCCCTTGGGAACTCTCTAGAGAACGTTGTCATTAAATGGTTGTGCGAATGTACCACTTGTTATTTGGAGCCTTTGTAAGAAGGAAAAGCAAAGTGCTGTGATTGACAGACACTCATATTCAAGAGGAAGGTAACAAAGTAAAGATTGAGGTCACAGTGGGCAAGCATACTGTCAATAAACAGAAGTGGTAGCCCTGGTTTCTTGGGTACGGAGGGACCCAGCTTTGCAGTTACCTGCCACAGAAACCAGAGAACCATCTAGAGTTTTGAACCTGCTGACTCAGTCCTAAAAGACAGAGGTGCCTAGAGTCTCAGCCCAAATTCCAGGTCCCTGTTTAATGAGATCAGCCAGCAGTCTGACCTGCACTGATTGCCAAGGACTTTGATTTAGGTGGCTCAGAAGATAGATTTTACCATCTGATTTCTGAAGGTCAATTAAAAAACAGAAACCTAAAAGAAAATATGAGTTAGTAATATCTAAGAATAGCTTTCTAGTCTTCAATTTGTGTCTATACATAATCAGGGCCATTAAGAGCCATCCCCCATGGGCAAGGGACAGGAATGCAGCACTGTCTACATAGGGCTGTGTAACTGTTTCTCTAAGGTTTGCCTTCTTAAGAGGTGTGGCTTCCTTTATTACTGTTTGCTTTAAACACAGTTGTCTTTTGTTTTCGGCTCACTATGGAAACTAATAAATAAAAAGAAGCATGATTTTTGAGGTTTCGAGCTTTAGTTGCGTTGCGGTTTTCAAGATCAGTTAATAGGCATTTGTACCTGGGAGGGGGTATAGCTCCTGAGGAAGAGGGAGCAGGAGGAAAGGGACGGAGACAGTGAGAAACACTGGTCAAGGACATGGGCTTCCTGCTCATGTCCTCTGGTGCCAGTGTCTAACCTGGTGCTATTTGTTCACAAAACCATGAAGTGTGTGCATTTTACATGTTTAAAGAGAAATGAGAAAAATACAGTGCTTTTTATTTCTTGGCTGTCCCTCATATAACTTGCTTCAGGGTTATTATTTATAATTACTTAAGTATGGTGTCACACTCATTCTAGTGGAATCCGGTTAGACGGTCCTAATCCTTCTGTTCCAGCTGTAGACATGTGTTGCCATTTACACTATGCTTGGATATACCACCGTATGCTTCGTTCTTTTCATTTGCAACAGAAGATTTGAAATAGCAATATCTCGCTTGGGAAAATACGTATTTTTTTTTATTTGCTGGTTAATCCCACAATCACAAACTAGTTTTCAAACCGATACCATTTCAAATAGTTAACTCAGTGTGGTTTATCTAGGTCTATAATAGCCTCTGTTTAGTGAGCATCAGCCCCTCCTGCACCTCCATGTTCTCCACCCATGAGCACCCAACATTCCCAAAATTTCTTGGATATGTTCAAGAGTGTATGTGTGTGGTATTTATTTTATATCTGTGCTTGTGGGAGTATGTGTATGCATGTATAATACATGCACATGCACAGTACATGTGCATGTTTGCAAATATTAAACACTACAGATGAATTTTGAAGCCCAGCACTTATTAAGAACCACTGAGTAAAAATATGATCTTTTAAAAGCAGTTTGCACTCTCTGGTGGGCGGCTGTGAGTGTGGCACGCTTTGGCAGCCTACAAGAGAGACACCCTGGCGTCTTGGGACCTGCACCGTGCAGCGACCTGGGGTGCCAGGAGAACAAGGAGCTCCTCCCCTCTCTGGTGAGCGGCTGTGAGCCTGCCGGTGCACAGGCTGAGAATCAAACATCTCATGTCGTCCTGTCCCCCTCGTCCCCGTCCTGTCCCCCCCTCCCCCGGCTTAGCAAGTGGGAGCCAGAGAACTGGACATCTTGTGAAAGATTGGCTATGTGGTTTTTTATGAACCCTCCGTATACAAAGATATGGACAACCATTTGGAAGAAAACAAGAGACGGTATGATAGATAGTGAAGATCTCTGGTTGTCTAGCTTTGAAATTTATGCTTTCTTATGTCCCATTTTGTTGTTTTATTGTGTTTAATTTTACCCCCTTTAAAATAAAAGCAGTTTGCTTTAACAACACATGCTAGATAAAGCTAAAAGTAAGAAGAAAAAGTGATGTTTACAGAAATAGGCAATCACATAATATCCATGTTCACAGAGGGACTTGCTTCGTGGCCATGACCACAGCTGTCTTTTTATCTCATGAGTACATTTGACTTTACATAAAGGTCAATGCTAGAATACTTTAAGATTTCATCTTGTTTTTGGAATCAGAAGCATGAAGAAAAGCCACCTCCAGGTGTTTAAAAAAAGGAAAGCAAAAAAAGAAAAAATCAGACCACTATTTCACTTGACAAAATCTGGCCTCACAGATGAAAGTGACATGTCTGGATGAGTACATAGATAAGGAGCTGTTAATTATCTGGAGAGTGACCAGTTCCTGGTTAGTACATCTTCAGTTGGACACAGAAGCAAGCTCTTTGAGGGTTGTTCAGTGTCTGTGTCAGGCACCCCAGCTCATAGGCAGGTACTGTTCTGCTGGTTTCCTTATATCACCTCACAATTTCTCAAGAACGGAGGCATTTTGATTTTGGTTGTCGGTTGGTTGGTTGATTGGAGGAGGGGACTGGGGAGGTCAGGGATTGACCCCAGAACCTTTGCACTGAAATAAATCCTCAGTCTTTTTTTAAATTTTGGGACATGTTCCTTGCTAAGTTACTAAATTGCCTAGACTGAACTTGAATTCTCAGCCTTCCTGACTCAGCTTCCCAGAATGCTGGAATTACAGGTGTGCACTACTATGCCCAACTCACAGTCCCTGTATAAGAGAAATTAGATACAGACACTTGTCTGCATTTGCTTAGATAGCAAGCAGATTGAAACTCAGATCTGTGTGGTTTTTAAGCCGTGCTGCAGCTACCAAGCCCTGGGTCTCATTTCTGGCCCTGGGGAGCAATAAAGGCCATACATCAGACAGGTATGTAACTACTTCAGGGAAATGTATGAAGAAAGACTTACATACAAAAATGTGTTCAGAAGCTATGTTATAGGAAAGGTCAAATATTCTTGTTAATAGAGCAGAGTGATGAGTGACAAGCTTTCTTACAAATATATAAAGCATGGCAGAGGGTTAACCTCTTAAATCTGGGTGGTTTGTTTACTTCTCTTTCTCTGTATTTGAACTATTACGTTGCTAGTTACTTTTAGGCAATGAAGCATGGGGAAAAATTGATAAGCTGTTCAGTGTTAGGAATTATTCGGGTAGTTTTACGTAAACTGGAGACACTTGCTGATATGACCTCAGCAAAGAGATAAGGTGGAGAAAGAAGTGATTTTTTTAAATTAACTGCAAAGAAAGGAGAAATGTGAGAGGTAATCAAATCACCCTGTTCTCTATGGTCTACTGTTTTGTATTCCCCATCGTGTACCTATTCTAGTTTAATGACTGATAGAAATTAGCCAGCAATCCACAGTACTAGAAGAGATATTAGTGAGTTTTGTATATGCTGCTGTTATGAGTGTGTTTTCCAATATAATAATCAATGCTTATCAGCTGAAATTGATCTGGTCTTCTAGGATCCATCAACTGTTGTTCAAATCAGGGCATGTCTTATTTGCACTTTTTTCCTAAGTTGAATGTGACATGTCTTAGTTACTTTTCTGTCATTGCTGAGACAAAACACCCAACACACAAATTTAGCTTCACAGTTTTTAGATGTTTCAGTCCATAATTGGCTAGCTCCAAGGCAGGGTGACTGGATAGAGGGGCATCTCAGTGAACAGTTTATGACGACTCAGAAAACAGCAAAATCAATAAGGTAAGAGAAAGGGAGAGAGAGGGAGGGAGAAAGAGAGAGACAGAAAAGGAGAGAGAGAAAGAGAGAAAGGGAGAGAGAGAGTGAGAAAGGGAGAGAGAGAGAGAGAGAGGCCTCTTTCTGCCCCTTATATCGTATCTAGTCTACTGATATTAGGGCAGTACCAATCCAGTCAGTGGACTGATCCAGTAATCACCCACCCTTAATCCTACCATTGTACTATGAATCAATCACATGCTGTAGATTCAGCCACCTCAAAAAGAAAAAAAAAACCCTATGAACACATGATGCTTTGGAGGGACATCTAGACAGAAATCATAGCATTCTGCTTCTGGTCCCCCAAGCACATCCCTTTGTGCAAAAGGCATTTAGTCCATCTGTAAAAGTTGCAAGAATTCTAACAGTTTCATCATTGTGGAAAAGTCCAAGGCCAAATCTCCTCTGAGATTTCAGGCAAACTCTTAGCTAGGAGCCTCTATACAAACAAAAAGTAAATTAAACACTTCCAACATTCAGAGACACAAGATACACATATCCATACCAAAAGTTACAAACATGGTTATAAAGGAATTGGAACAAAGCGAGACCAAAACCCGGCAGAGCAAACATTAAGTTCTGTAGTTCCATGTGTAGCATCTGAGGCAACCTGTAGCAAAATATGAACTCCAAAAGGCTTAGGTGCCACCATCCCTATGGCACTTCTAGTGATTGTAGTTTCCATGCTTCTCTCGGGCATGCTTTGCTCCCTCCTTGCAGTTTTCCACAGACAATCCGTGTTCCTGACTTCTCCAAACTTCTGGGATCACTACTGTACCCTTGGCTTCACACTCACAGCTCTACATACTGCCCTCTCAAGGGCACATCGCCTAGCCTTCCATGCCTCCTTCTGAAATCTTGTAGGAAGCCTTCCTGACCCTACAACTCTTACATTTTGCATGCATCTAAAACCAGCACCACGTGGATGATGTCAAGATCTGCCACCAGCTGGAGCAGTAGCCAGGCTTTCTTTTCACTGTAGGGGTCAAGTGACTGGATTACTGAGCTCTCTAATCCCAATTCTGAGCAACAAATTCTGTAGGCCACTGCTATTCTGGAACATGATGCTCTGCAGCTTTCTTCTCAAAGCAGTCTTTCACTTTTGCAACTTTGAGGCTGCAAAGATTGGAGTCATGTTGCTTCCTGTGATGACCTCAGGTCATTTTTTTCTATTCTGTTCTCAGCAATCAATATCTCCTTTGCTCTATTTTACAGTCTGCAGTTTTACTGGATTTTCCTTCTGGACACACTCACTGTATAAATCATTCTTCTTGACTCTTTGGTCTTAATTATGAACATAAATATGGCCCAAAGCTCCCAACAGCAGCCATGCCACTGCTTCAACATTAGACTGCCTTAAATTTCTTCTGGCAAATTAATTAGTCCACTACCCTTAGTCTTAGGCAAAAGCTCATAATATGAGCAAAATGCTGTCGTTTTTGCTAAGCCATAACACATTCCTGGTTTCCTAAAGCCAGTTCAGTCCTTCCCAGCAGAAACCTCCTGAGCAAGGACTTTACTAGTTTTCTGGTCTTTCAAACTCTGACTAGAATCTCCCATACATACAGCCTAAGGCATTTTAGTACTATTTTGTCATTTGGCATCTCCAAACCTTTTCACTGTTCTCACAAGTCAGTCCCAAAGGTTCCTGAGTCACATGATCAGGTATAGTCACAGCAACAGCCCCACTCCTCATACCAAATTCTGTTTTAGGTACTTTCCCCTTCATTGCCGAAACAAACTACCTGACACTCAAAGTTAAAGGGGGAAAAGGTTTATTTAGCTCACAGTCTGTAGAGGCTTCAGCTCATAATTGGCCAGCTGGGTGGCTGGGCAGAGAACAGTTCATGGAGTGGAAGACAAAAAGTAATGAGAGAAAGAGAGAGAGAGAGAGAGAGAGAGAGAGAGGAGAAGCCTCTTTTTGCCCCTTATATTTCTGTCACTTATATTGTATCCAGTCTACTAGAATTAGGATGGTGTCAATCCATTCAGTGGACTAATCATCCATCTTTAATCCCAGCATTGCAGTAGAAAACAATCACACTTTCTAGGTTCATCCACCTCTGAAAAAACCCTATGACCAAATGAGGCTTTGGGAAGACATGTAGACACAAACCATAACAATATAGAAGGTTGCCCTCTGATTTTGACTCTTAATTCATGAAAATGTATAAGTGAAATTTAATTTTCTAATCTTGTCCCTCAGGACAGTTGACAAGTCTCAGTCGGCATTTGTTGTGTGTATGTTACAAGAGGAGGGAGTGACCACTTAACTCCTTATGTACTTGCTGCAGGAAGCGAATGGATGTGTCTGGTTAGTGGAAGCCATTGATTTTTAGGAAAATATAAATGTATCTAATCAGAGCTCAGACAAGTTTTAATGAGATATCTCGACTGTCCCTCTGCTTAAAAAAAAAAAAAACCTACTTTGAGACCTTAATCTCTGGTAAAAATGACAAGGGAAAAACCAAATTAAGAAACATTTCATGTATATCTTCATGACTATAAGTTTTGGAGAATTAAAACTATAATAGAATCCCACTTTTGCTGTTTAAAAGTACATAATGCAACTAAACAGGATTAAACAAGTATATGAACCCATGTTCACAGTTAACTTTCTCTTGAAAGTGATATTTTAGATTATTTTTATTTACTTTTCTTTTTTCCCCATCTCTGTGTTTTTAAACTTCTCTGTATCAAACCTGTATAGACAGCTTATTTCATGGGAGAAAAGCACAATAAATATTTAAGGGCTAGAAAAAAAAAAGAAATACATGTGGATACACATACATGCTATAGACCATGTCTATGGATGTCTCAGTTTCACTCCTCAGTTTACAAATGACAAGCACAATGTTTCCCTGGAGGCCAGCGTCTGTGCAGGGATAGGAGATCCCCTGTCAGCTCTCTACTTTTAGCAGTACAAGTCTGGACATGTTTTCCTCCCCAGAAAGAACTGGGATGAGCGGAAGCTTCATTAGGAAAGGGAAGAACCTGCACACAAGCCTACAGGAAGAATCTTCTCTCCCAGCTGTGATCTACATGCGGGCGCAAGGCTATGCGTTACAGTCTGGTGTCTTGAGCAGCACTGAGCAGTTGCTCAGCAATGTTGAGTGACAGTCAGGTCCCAGCTTTTCAGGACATAGGCAGACACACAGGGAGTCATAGAGACTCATTCAGAAGAGATTTTAGCAGTTGCCTTGTGGCCCGAGCTCCCTGACTCCCCATCCGGATCTCCTGAGACGCCTTTCAAAATGCACGTTCTGGGCTTCCGTCTCGGAAATGTGGATCCACGGTCTGAAGTTCTCCAAGTGGTTCTTGCTGGGAACTACAAATTATAAACTGGCAGAATCTGTCCAAGGTCCTCCTTACCCTGCCTTGCGGGTTTTCCGGTTTTGGAATGTGGGAATCCCACTTCCTCCTGGTCGCCACAGAGATCTTGATGGTCAATGAGGCTGTGACTCAGAGTAGGATGAAGACAATACAGGGAAAACTAGTACCCAGGTTTGGGAGTGAATCTTGTTTCTTTTATGATGTTAAACTTGCCCATTCTAAAAAATAGGGTGGGGGGGGGCAACACATTTTGAGAGGAGGAAGGATTTGCTAAAATACTTAGCTATACATTTTTTGAAATATTTGTTGACTGAGAAAGGTTTTATTATATAGATGGAATAAAAAAAAACTTATGTATTAAACTTATTTTCAAGAATTATTTCTAAGGCTGAGGATTTAGCTCATTGGCATAAGCACATGCCTGGCAAGTGCGAGGTCGTGAGTTGATCCCTCGTACAAAACAAACAAATAAATATATAAATAGTAATAAATTATTTTTTTAAAAAACAATTATTTCTAATAAATTGAAAATCACACATATCATTGTACACTAATACAAAAAGTTTGCCATGTCAGTATGTTACCTATGATCATTAAAAATAACAGTCAAAATAGTTACTCTTGTTCTTTAATCAGTTTTTTAGTCATTTTTCCATTAAATATATTACTGAAATATAGTACAATTGTGATGCATAACAAAATGAGCTTACAAAAATTAATTTAATGTCATAATGTTGTGTAATATAAAAATGATAATATGTCATTAATGTAATGTCCTTTTTTCTTTCTTTTTGGTGTTGGGAATTAAACCCAGGACCTTAGGTCACGTTCCAGACATAATCTACAACTTAGCTATACCCCAATCGAAATCTGGATTGATTATAAAATTTTTCTAGCTTGTATTTCTGCAGCTTTACTTCGTAGGTCATTATACTTCAAACAACTTCACGGGTTTATGCTTAAGTAGTTTTTAAATGTACTGTGTAAGAGCAGTTTTAGTTCCATAGTAAAATGGAGTGAAAGGTACAGAGAGTTCCCAGGTACACGCAGCCCTGTATGTGCGCGGCCTCTCCTGTTACCCACGTCCCACATCAGAGTGATGGTTTGTGGTGCACTTGATGCATTCACACTGACCTGTGTCATTATCTCCAATGTCTACAGTCCACAGAGGGCTCTGTCTTGGAAGTGCACATTTTGTGAATGGACAGATATATTGCATCACGTATTACCACATGTAGCTACTCACACAAAGTTGTTTCACTAACTCAGTATCCTCTTTACTGCGACTGTTCATTCTTAGCCATGCTTAACTCCAAAACACTGTGTCACTAGTATTTTTCTAAAGCATATACTTTTTCTGTATCTTTTGATATTTTTGTGCTTTATTTAGAATATTCCTAAGTTATAATTGTGGTTAATGAATGTAAAACTCTTCAAATATCAATCGACTTTCTTTGTGGCTAAAAAGTGTTCTTGGAAAAAAATATTTAACACATTCAGAAGTAGCTGGTAAAATCAGGGCAATTTATGCTATAGAAGAATAATTTCAATTTTATTTTTAATTGAAACAACTAAATGTTTCAGCCTAAGTATTTCACAGATACTGTTTTCCATTTCTATTCAGAGTAATTTTTGGCAATTATTTTTAAAATCTGCCATAAGATTTTCCTCTGCTATTTGTAAATTTTACCAAATTTAGATGTTGAAAATGTATGGATTTTCTGAATCTTATGTCATTCCAGCCCATATTAGCAATTTATCTAATCAAAAATGGAAGCCTCATCCATCTGCCTTTTAGACATTTAGACATTCCAAGGTCAGTTAAATTTTCCAAATGAAATCTCATATACTCTATCATTACTTTGCTTTGCTTTAATAAAAATATATTTAAATTTTTGTCTTGTCTGTAATTTTGTTTTTTGAGGCAGGTTCTCACTATGTAGTTCAGGCTGACCTCTAGCTCATGGCAATTCTCCTGACTCAGTCTCCCAAGAGCTGGAATTAACAGCCATGTGCCACCATGCCTGACTTAAGCTGTTTTAAAATTAATGGTAGTTCTCCATAAGTTGAAAAACTGAACTTCGGTAGGTTCCCATTCATTATATAATACCTTCAGTGTTTCTAACCATTTTAAATGAAATTCAATCAATTTTTGAAGCTCTCATTTCTAAATGTGTAAAAGATCAGTCAATATAGGATCTTTAGGTTGATTTAATTCAATCTAAGTATTAGGTTATAAGAACTAGTAATTCAAAGATTAAAAATTTTCTAAGATCTGATTGATTGTGGGAAGCAAAGAGATAAATCTCACATCACCGTGCCAAGACTTTTGGAAATCCAACCCTAGATTTCTCATTGGGAATCAAACACAGAATCTTACACTTTCCAGGCAAGCATTGTACCACTGAGCTATATCCCCAGTCCTCAACAACAACAAAAAAGTAGTTTCTATCTTTCTCTCCCTGTGTGTGTGTGTGTGTGTGTGTGTGTGTGTGTGTGTACATGCAAATTCTGACCACGACTTTTACTGCTAGAACACTGTAACTTGTTAGTACATAATAGCATATATGGACACCTAACCAATCCTAATTGGTTTAGTATGTCCAGTGCATAGGCTGCTTTTGTTCAGTACGAACATTGTTTTTACTATGATGCGATGCTTCACCAAAATTTGTATGTATTCCATCAAGAGAAAGTCAAATA